>JABASF010000498.1:0-40025 GCA_019776145.1 Harlomillsia oculata | reverse complement strand
ATAATGTGTTTATTACACTTTATTGAACTTTACATATTACTATAGTTGTTAGTTGGTGTTGGTTGTTAGCTTTAATTTTAGAACTTGTAGAACTAGAACAGAACACAATTTTTTGTTACTCTTCTCTTCGCCCTTCGTCTTCAGTCAATTGTTTGATTGGCAAAATAAAGTGTCATGTTCACATTATTCTTCTGTCTCGTAGCTCGTAGGCGTAGCATTTTGCACTTACAAACCTTATCACTTGCAGCTTTGCAGCAGACTTGCAATTGCAATTGTACGATTGTACCATGCGAAAACCTTGATCACTCATTGTTATTAATGTACACGATGAATGAAAGCTACTTTTTTTTCTCATGCGTTTCTTCTTATATAATTACATCAAGCGTCAAGGGCATCAGCCGTCCAGCGACAGTAAAAGCGCTTATTGAGACTTCCTAATCATATCGCATATTATGACTATTGTCACATTGTCCCAATCATTCGTAGTACTTAGTGCTGGCAGCTGGCATATTGCAAAAATTGGCAGTAATACAGTAACATTCAAGTGCATTAACACTTTAAAAGAGAGTTTGAGTACTTTTTTTAAACAAAAATTCCAACTTTCAAAATGGCAGAGTTTGCAGAGGGTCCTTGGAATAATTTTGTATTCAAGTTGATGAAACCTGAACAAAAAAGTGACATTTTGAAGTTTCTTCGTGACCACTTGTATTACCCTGCCATGAGTACTCTTGGATATGAAAAAGACATGGATGACGATTTCGAGACGCTTTTCAACAAACTCCTTGATGACATGTCTCTTCATTTCCTTGTTGAAGACAAGGACACCGGAGAGGTATTATAAGATAGTATTTTCAACATTTCACGAAGTTAAATTCAAGTTTTGTCATTTAGGTTTTGAGTTTGATTCTTTTGATTCAGATTGCTGCAATAAGAATATGCATAATCACTCGAAAAGGAGATCCAAAACCAGATTTCTCGTATGCCAAATCCGAGAAATTCAAGGACATTGTTGACTTTGTGCTTGAACTTAACGACACGGTGGACATATTTGAAACATTCGGAGTAGACAAGTACACCGAAAGTTTTGGGATTTGTGTCCACCCCAAATACAAACGACTGGGAATTGCAACAGAAATATATCGAAGATCACACCCGTTTC
Source organism: Harlomillsia oculata (assembly GCA_019776145.1). Lineage (NCBI taxonomy): Eukaryota > Metazoa > Arthropoda > Collembola > Entomobryomorpha > Oncopoduridae > Harlomillsia > Harlomillsia oculata. Next base: position 38,866 of record JABASF010000498.1, on the reverse strand, counting down.
TCAAAGCCCATGGTTATTCCATAACAAAAGTCTCGTTTAGTAGTCCACACAGTCGAAGAGCGGGGGTCAAAAACGGGTTCAAAGAGCTCGGTCGTCGAGAAATCATTGGTGCCAAAGATCGACATGGTCAACTGCTCAATCCTGCTGCAACCTCTCATGATTTTTTGAATATGGGTGTCTTCCAGTTCTAAAAAGAGCTCGCCGAGTGCAAATACATGCGATGTCATTAAATATGTTGATACAGCAATGTAAACTATAGATTCGAACTTTTCGAACGGTCACATGTCACACTAATGTTGATTGCATTATGTAATTTTCACAATAAGGTGGTCAATACACCCCTGAATATAATAAAACGATTGCTAAAAACTCAATAGCACTTATGCGTACGCCATTGACAACATACGTCTTAAAGGCACGTTCATGATTCAAGTTTCATTGATTGTACGTACAAGTACAATTTTGGTTTATATTAAGTATCAATTACTAAGATGCGTTAGTCATTGATGAATGAAAAACATTGATATGTTCTTTTGAGTGTTGCAAAGTACATTAAACGTCAAGGTCAGCAATTGAAGTCATACAGATTTCCTAATCGTATCGCATCATCAACATTTTATCACATAAAGTCATCCGTTGCATTAATTGCTTGTATTTTGCAGGCAACTCAGTAATTGAAAGGATTAAAACTTTTGGTTGAGAATTTGAGTACATTAAAAACATTGTTCAAAATGGTAGAATCCGTTGAGGGCCCATGGAAAAATTTTGTGTTCAAAATGATGAAACCGGAACAGAAAAGTGACATTTTGCAGTTTCTTCGCGACCACTTGTATTACCCTGCCACGAGTCACATTGGGTACGAAAAACACATGGATGACGATTTTGAGAAAGTTTTCGAAAACGCCCTTGACGATATGTCTCTTCATTTCGTTGTGGAAGACAAGGACACGGGAGAGGTCATTATAAAATTCTCCTTGAACATTTCACGAAGTATTTCACAATCGCAAGGTTAGTTCTAACGTTCTCCAATAACTTGAGTCTGTCTTTGTCTGCAGATTGCCGGAATAAGGATGTGTGCAGTGGTCCGTAAAGACAGTCCAAGAACAGATTACTCGTTAGCCAAATCCGAAAAGTTCAAGGACATTATAGATTTCCTTTTTCGAATTAACGGCTATGTCAACGTGTTTGACATGTTCGGAGTAGAAAAATACGTCGAATTGTTTGGAATCTGCGTTCATCCAAAATACAAGCGACAGGGAATTGCGACAGAAATCTATCGGAGATCAAAACCCTTCCTAAAAGCTAAAGGTTATTCTATTGCCAGAGTCGTGTACACTAGCCCATACAGTCGAAAAGCTGGGATGAAGAATGGATTCAAAGAGCTGGCTCGTCTGGACATCGCCGGTGCCAAAGATCGACATGGTCAACTTCTCAATCCTGTCGCAACATCCGAAGATTTTATCAACATGGGTGTCTTTCAGTTGTAACAAGACAAAGGAATTGTGGTGGGTCAATAAAATCAGAAATGAAAACTGTAACTAAACGTCAGCATTTTATTTTTGTCGACACGTATTCGTATTTTAAATAAAGTTGTCTGTGTGTGAAAGGAAAGTTGTGACTTGGGAGTTTGAGTTTGTATATCCAAAGTCGAACGCGATGCTGTTCGTGATTTCCAAAAGGCGTTCGTTTTTATACTTCCGGTTTTGAAAGGATGACTCAAATGGAATGAAGTCCCCATTTGAGTCTCTTCAATGTTTGAATCATAGGCAAAAACGCAAAAAGAAATCGAGCATTCGTAAGCGTACAAGTTAGATTAGGATTGAAGGTCACCAAAGAGATCGGATGGCGGTTTCTGTGGTAGCATAACAAGCTACAAGTAACAACCGTGTTAATCTCGTTGTCAGGAACGGAGGAGATGAACCAGATCGAAGCACAGTGACTACGCTTTTTGTTCACTATCTGAATCGTCTCAGTGTGTCAAAATTAAAATTAACAAATTCCCCAGTAGTGTTGTACTTTCGAGTAGATTGATTTGTGCATTCCATTGCGTTGTGGTTTGATTTGGTGACGATGAACGTAGTAGAGGACGAAATTGCGGACGACGATGTATTCATGTTGGGACCGGCGGCAGTGGATCCTGTTCAGTTTGCAGCGTTAATACAAGCACGTGTTGAGCGCCTGCGGGACCAACAACAAATTCGACGCAATCAGCAAATCTTCTCCATGTCAAGATACAGGTACACAGATGAGCAAAAGGACAATCTCATCCAGATCGTCAATGAACACAGAGTAATTTTGTTCACGGGAGCGGTTGCCCGAAGACGACAAGGTTGGACAAGGTGTCATGAGGAGGCTGTGCGTTTGAATATTTTCCGACGAGAACCTGAAGATCGACGCCCTCGTCATTACTGGCAGTACTTCCGCAGCCTGTGGAACCTCTGGAAGACACGTGCCACCGTAAGTTTTCGGCATTATGTCAATTACATTATACTGAATTCCATAGTTTGTTAATATTGATCCCAACTCTGAGTCTGAATGTATGGATTTTATAGAAAAAACGACGCCGACTCCAACGAACAGGACACGAAAACAGGTTGACAACAAGGGATGTACTTATCTGTGAAATCGATGACTACATTATGCAGGTTAATCCGGGTCATCCTCCGCGTGGGGAGCGTGTCCCAGAATTGCTTGACGATAACAATCCAGAGGAGGAGATGGAGGAAGAAGAACTTGAAGGTGGTGGAGTTTTGACCGAGGAATTCCAGCAGGAGTTATTCGCTATTGGAGGAGCAGATGATGCTGATCTAGAAGATCAAGTTCTCCCAGTTATACCTCAACCTCAAGTATAGTTGACGAAATGGTCGCCATTCCCCTTCCTCCTCTGCCTGATCTGGATAATGTGACACCGCAGATGGGAATCGAGGTCCCGAATTCGATCTTCTTAGATTGAAAGTATCATTTTAAACNAGATGATGCTGATCCAGAAGATCAAGTTCTCCCAGTTACACCTCAACCTTAAGTATAGTTGACGAAATGGTCGCCATTCCCCTTCCTCCTCTGCCTGATCTGGATAAGGTGACACCGCAGATGGGAATCGAGGTCCCGAATTCGATCTTCTTAGATTGAAAGTATCATTTTAAACTATTATGTCGTAAATCATGTCAAGTTGAAATGTGAATCGTTTGAGAAATTAATACAATCGGAAATAAAATTGTGATCATGCAAAAACTCATGATAGTTTAAAGTTAACATACATATAAACAGTTAACAGTTGAGCCTAGCCAGCCTGCCTAGCCTAGCCATTTATACTTTTATTAGATAGTTAATGTATTTGTTTGTCTGATGAACACGCTTATATTGAAATGAGCTTCAAGTTTTTAGTGCATAAGGTAATTTGAAATGACGTCATCACTTCACAAAATACATACTAAATAATATCTAATAACAGTCTAACAACAACGGACTTAAAATCGCCCTAGTTTTTGGTCATTTTGAGGTCTAATTCGGATGTCTTGTGCTCGATTCCAGTTATTGTATGTTGTCATTCCGTCTAGTTATGATAATTGGGCAATAAACATGGGCCAATGTGGCCACAATAGAGAGCCCTCCAGCTTTTCAAGGGTTCTTTTTGTAACACCTTCATGTTCGATTATATTGGTCAATAGGAACGTTTGTATTAACTTCTTACTCGATTTTGTACTTTGTATATCTAAACGGAGACGAGACGCACCTTTTGTCGAACAACAAGTGACATTTTATGGCACACTTTTATTGCTTTTAAACCGATTTATTGCTCGGTTGCATATGCATTACGCGGAATGCAGATTTGGTTCATGAAATTCTTAGGTTTCCCCACTTTCGCTTCTTTGGATTATTGCGGGTTTCCTCCAATTTGGAGAAAAACCGATGTAGTAGAAAACCCTGGACATGTTACAACATTGAAATCGTAAATAATCCTCTCATTTAGTCATATTTTTGAACGCTGTAACCATAAAACTAGTCTGTCGTAAATCCTTTTTCATTTTTCATATCTGTCAAAACTATTTGAAGTTTAAGAAGGATTACGGAAACAAGATTTCCTTGCTTATTGTATTTATATGTGACATCAATATGTGAAAGTGAGATCAAAACAGAACCGGAGTGTTGTGCCCCGATGGTCATTCAAAATTTGTTTACTTTTCTTTATATTGGAAACTGGAAGTTGAAAGTGATCCATCAATTGGGGCAATACGTGACAAAAGTACCTCCACTTCAAAACTCCAAACTCGAAACTGCACCTCCTATTGAAATTGAAACCCTTTGAGCAGGGATTAGAGATTGGATTACCCGAAACGAAATCATGAATATGAACTGAGCATTGAAAAACCACTCAGCTCAAAGTATTCAAGGGCTTGAAAAGTGAAATTTTTCTAAATTTTCAAATCTCCACAGTCGAGTCAAAGCATATCCATGCGTCATTCAATTTGCCGGGTCAGTAGCAAGAATTCGTAATTCTTTGAACTTTGATATCGGTTTGGAGTACCTTGCATAAAAAGTGTGTCCTGTTTGAAGAAAAATTCGTTAAACTACGCATTCCTGAGACCAATCCGGCATTTTAAATCCATTTTGTGGTCACTTCACGCTAGGAATGGACAGTTGACCGTAACAATAACGTAGGCGACGGACCAGTCCTTGAAGAATGTGGAGTACAGAAGACTTGCAAATTCAAAATGGTTATTTGGCAATTGGAACTGATTGACAATTTCGTGTATTTTTTTTCTTTCTGGCTAGTCAGCGTTGGAAGGAGCAATTACTGCATATTGGTCTTTTGTGGTGCACTTACAATTATCAAAACGACAGGGGCAGAAGATGAGCTCTTGTGTCTTCTCTTTTATCCGCAAAGCGGTACTTTCTTAATGGAATAGCTTGGTCACTTTGACTCTGCCTGGTTGCATTCGTGCCATATACAGTCACATTGGACACGGTCATTAGTTGCTCTTGACTCTCGCGTATGAATTGCTCGTTTGTGTCTTTGAGTCTCAATTCAGCTTTATGAGAATGTGATGTCATTATGCAACACACACAGTCTCAAGTCTCAAATCGACTCTCGTTTCAAATGGTCACTTTGTCGAGTTTGTATCAGGAGGTTATTACCCGATAAAAGAAAACCAAAGGTTGTTGCAGTGTCCTAGGCGAATGTTCATGATGACTAGGAAACTAAGGCATCTTGGCATCTTTTCACATATTCAAGTCTAATGGACTGTCTGTCTTGTGACTGCGACGCGACATGTCCTATCCATGGCGCAACCTTTTACCTCCGCAATTTTTGCAAGAACATGTCGTATTCACCTGTAAGAAATTACTATAACATTTTTGCACCATTATTTAATCACTATCATATGCGTTTTTCCCCATTCTCTCCTGCCCTCATGGCCATTTGACACAGAAAATTGGAAGGCAGAAGCTCAAACGTTACAAAAACCTAAACCGATGAGTTTTGTAGAGTGAACCGTCCATTACATGCCATTTGTCACTTTTGTACAAGAAGGACCACCAGAAAGTTCATTCCCGATGGACTACACACTTCTGGACGTCTGGACATAAGGAGACAAACTGTGACTCATAGTCACAGTCGCTGCCAACATGCTAGATGATGGATGAGATAAAAGGGATATTTCATATTTCATATCGTCGTATCTCATGTTTCAACATCAACACACATCCCGATGCATCGTCTCGTCATACAATTTTAGGCATAACGTCGGTATTCGTCCTTTAGCCGAGGACAGGTAAGAATTTCGACTAAAGTGTTAGATTAGGTCATTCAGATGATTTATTAGGTCAAAATTGAAAAACAGACGCTTTTAACTTTTCAACTTTGGAAGGCTAGACGTATAGAAAATATAGAATGCATTATGCGCGTTGACGCGATTCGCCTCTAGAGACATTCGTGGACGGGGCTGGCTGGAGGAAGCATCTCATTCTCATCTTTTCATTCCACCTGGACTTGTTTTGCAATGTGGATGGAATGTTTTGATTTCAACGACAAGGGGAAAGGGTCGTCTCTGGAATTCCAGCGGAAAGAAAGAGTTGAGCACTCTTGTCTTCACTTTCACTGAAAAGTATGCGGTCTTTTGATTGACGGTCATAATGTCATAACGTCACAAGGAAGGTTAAATTCTGAATTCCGAAGAAGTGCCTTCGGCTTCATATCACTTTCCTTCATGCGACATGTTAACGAATGTATATATGTAAGTGTTTAGTCTTTAGTGTTTACCTTGCATTTGTAATGATATAACAATAACAGGAATGGATATGGAACGCCTTTTTAAAAAATATTTTGATGTTGAAATAATGAAATGAAAGCTTAAAATTCAAGTTAACTTTGTATACAACGGACGAGGCGGACGAGTGTGGTCAACGTGGGTCAACGTCAACGTCAACGGTATCTCCTCTTTGGGTCTCGGTCTGTGTCGGTTCTGTCGACTGTCGATCATTCGAGTTTCGACTTTTTTAACAGGAAAATGGAAAATACGAAATACGAACCCATACCCAGGTCCTGGTTGTGTGTTGTTCGCATTGTTCGGACTGTTATTGTTATTGTCAAAAGCTAAGATCTTTCAATTGAGCAAATGAAGGTGACTTATATTTTCTCGGATTCGGTACAAAGAGCATAAATCGCACTTTCTTACAACGACACGCCCATTATTAAACAACACAGTGGGCGTACCAATACCAACCTCCAAATTCTTAATCCGTCTCGACTTTCGGTATTTGGAGCACATTTACGCACACAGACTGGAACACCTTAAGGAAGACAGGTTTATGATTTATCTTCATTTTGGTAATATGACAGAATGGAGGTCAAAATAGTTTAGACCCTTCGTCAACATGACATCAACAACACGAGCCAGGAGCATTTCGTTTTAGGCCTCCAGCCCTTTCGTTCTCATGCAAGCTCAAATCAATGCGGAAGATATGGATATGGAAAGAGACACCGACACCATCACTTTAATCCTCCCATGTGGTCAATTTATATGTATAGCTTGGCCACGACGTTCCTTGTTCAAAAGACTTATGCTAGACAGTTGACAGTGACAGTCCTCATACACCAAAGTACCAATTTCAACCCTTTACCATACCTTTTACGAAACCTATACAATGTTGAAGACATCGTCTTCAACAGATCTGACGAGCCCTGAAGAGAGTCAAAGGGATGAAACTTTTGACTTTTACGTATAGGACGTAAGGAATGAAACGTTTGAAACTCTGCAGAAGGCATTATTGGATTATGCTTTTCCTTTATTGGGTCAAGCAGCGGTTCGGTCCTATCGACTTCTCAAGATAATATTGAAACAAACCGGACTTGCTCAGTTGTCATCATCACCCTGAACTGTGAACATTATTGCACAGAGTTCGCATTCATAGGTTTTTAGACTCTTGAGTCTCAGGTTTGCTTGGGATAATAAACAATGTTTGGAGGCAAAGAAGTATCCCTGAATCACATTACCCCATAGCAGTTCAACAGTTCAAGTGAGGAAGGAGTAGGATGGGGACTTCAAAGTTCCTCATTGTGCTTGTTGTGTTTTGTTCTTTGGTCCTTGCAAGAGAACCCGAGGTGACACGTGCTGGAACCAAATCCGCTGACAATGTAAAATCGTATCAACAACAGGATGAAAACGACGCGACGAAAAAAGGCGAACGTTTTTCAGTCACCAGCATGACTAGTGACACAACTGTGGTCAAAGCGGCCAACGTAACAACAGTAGCCAGAAAACTTGGAAAAGTGGATATTTTAGAAGCTGGAGCAGGAGGAACTCGTCCACAATCAATTCGAGCTCGAGTTCATCTTCCATCACCAAGATTTCCTGGAGTTTTGAAGGATGCCAACGAAAATCTGAAAAATGATGTCAATGCGGTTGACACTGAGAGGGACGGTGAAGAAGATGGGGAAGAAGGTCCTCAAGGGCCTCCCTCGGCGTCTCCACGACCAGCCTATACGCAAAAATCCGTGTTTACTTATCGACCTTCAGCTTCCTTAACTACCACAGTATTTCGAGCAACAATTCCCCCGACTGTTATTGTCACTACTGAACCGACGATTATCGTAGGGCCACCAACACCTCAGTCTTCTGTTGGTGTCGCTATCGCAGCGCCAGCGTTGTCATCAGCCACGTCTTCGTCTGTTGTTGGAGTTGTTGATGAAGCACCGGAAGCTGAGGATCAAGATAAAGAAGACTCGGCTGAAGAAGATACAGACAACAATGTGTTGCAAGTTGCCCCTGAAGATGTGAAATCACCTTCAAGCTTCAGTTCTCGGCAATTGTTCACTGGGGGGGCTTCTCGAGGATCCTCGCGGTTCCTGGCTGGACCCCCTCCATCTGCAATACCATTGAAGAAATCAGGGAATTCACGAATCAAATTACGGGATAAAATCCGGGAGTTGAACGCCGATCCGACGCTTCCAAGTGATCCGAATGTGATTACAGGTAACTATAACTATAAAAAGCTTATATTTCAGTAAAAAATTCCATTGAGATCCAACAAACAAGTGAATACAGCGCGGTTATTCTATAAGTTTTTGTATGATTGCTTTGCTATTGCTACAGATTTTGTCTTTTCTGACATTAAATGCTACAATACCCGGCAAAAGGAGTATTTCGGAGCCACAATTCATATGAAGGCTGGGTACCACTTACCGTACATAAGGGACCGCCCTCAAGATCCATTGTCATCGAACGAATGCCGCATGGAACGGGTTGTTGGAACCAACTCTTATCAAATGGCAGTCAGTGACCTGAAAGGATGTGGTGTAGAAAACTGTGGAGAGGTGACAAAGCGCAAGCTTGCAATCAAAAGAGTATTCATTATAATTTTGTTTTCGAAAACTCTAATCTTGATTGCATTCATTTGCATAGGCAATGTGTCTCACAATGGTTTTCCCAAGGGTCCCAACCCTTGCCCTGGCAGACGACGAAGTGACAACAATCAAATGCGTTCCTCAGCAGAGTACAATGTCAGAAACAAGGACAATCAGCTTTGCTGGTGATTCTTTGTAAGTTTTGACGTTTGTTGTCTCATATTTAATGTTTTCGCTTACAAATTAATTTATAAATTATAAAGCGCTTCTCGCGAAAAAATGAATAAGCTTGGGTATTTAAAGGGCGCTTTGGCTGTATCCCTTAAAGGTCGGATCCTTCTCTTTCTGCCCAGTCCCTTACTGATCCAACGAAACTATCCCTTTCCAGACAAAATCGCCGTTCTTCTTCCACCGTTGTGGGGGGCACACAAGAATTTGCAGCAGAGGTGGGCGTCTTTCGACAAAACCCGGGAAGCAGCAATGGACTTTTTGCAAAGCGAGTGAATTCTGGTGGCGTTGTCCAACTTGGCGAACCCCTACAACTCAGAAGTGTCGTTCGTGGTGGCGATGGTAATATTTTTCAGCCAAACTTCCACATTTATAAAAAGCTATTATCAAAAATGGAGATTCCATAATTTCACTGACGTAACCACGTAACGTTTTGTCTCATTTTCCCCCTTTAGGCTGGCTTCACTCGAAACTAACAGACGTGAAAGTCTGGAGAATGAGGGATTCATTCAGCGACTTAAACAACTTGGATCCAAGTGATGCTTCGGAAGTTATAACGTTAGTGGATGGACAAGGTTGTCGAAATACCGAGTACCAGGTGAAATTCTTTATTGCTATACTTTTATCGTTATCTTTGTGCATATTTTCATGTCATGATCAAATTTTGCATGTATTGGATTCTTTATAGGTCATAGCGGACAATCACCCATTGAAAGATCCGAGGAATGAACTAGTGCATCATTTCACATTCAAGGCATTCCTCTTCCGTGGTCAAAAAGCAAGCGAACCACTTATTGTCACATCGAAAGTTCAAGCTTGTCAAGAACGCGTTGATTGTGTTCCGGTAAGTTTTTATTCGCTGATGTCATTTTAATGAACAACCACGATTACCGATAGTAGTTAAGTTGTGCGGTGAGAATATCAGTATCAGATAAAAATGGTAAGTTGGCAGTTGGCACGTTGGCAGTGAGTTGGCTGTAGTATAGGGTTAGGCAGAAGGAGTATACTATAGATTACTAGAGCATGATTCGAAAACTGTAATTCAAAAAATGAATTAGAATTAATATTAAACATTAAACTGATGTGTCAGGTCAAATGTTCATCACGAGATTTTGATGACAATCTGTCCCGTTTCAAACGTTCTCCTGAGCCAACGGAAATCAACAATGCAAGTCACATTATTCATGATTACAACACTCACATGGCACTTCGTGTTGTGGGTCTGAAAGATCATCCGTCGTCAATTATAGATGACGACTTTTCATTCGACTATTTCAACGGAAACAAGGAAAGCGGGTATTGGAATTGTGCGGAAAGAATGGCTGCAGCAGGACTGGGCGGAAGTCTCATTATGCTGCTTCTTTGTGCCTTAACACTTGCATTGTATTCATACATCAAGAAAGGGGATCGTAAAGAAATTCTTCCTGAATGTGGGCGAGGACCTTTTTCATCGTATGGATCTGGACGAGGAGGTCCACCTCCTCCAGCGAGGGCAATCAACCGCAATGTCACATCAATGCAATCGACACGGTCTCATATTTTGGGTACGAAAGGACCGTTGCCGTTGCCACCTCCAGGAAGTAGCGCAGATGGGAACAACAATAAGTTTACCGGAAAGGATAATACTGCAGAATATGCAGTGATTGCCGACGATCCTTGCAATGACAATAGTTCCCAGGATTCTGAAATCAGAACTGAGACTGGGAAGGATGGCGTTTACATTGTTTACTATTGCAAAGACAAGAAACAAGGTCGCGCACTTAGCGTCCCGGCTAATCTTCGTCGGAAGAAAGGAAAAATTGGAAAAGGACAGCACCGGAACAATGGGACCAATGGAATGTCCGACAATGACGATGATGTAACATCCAATAACACAACTGAAGAATCGGACGATTCTTATGCTCAAGGTCCGAGACGAACAGTTCGTAGCGTCAAGCGTCACCATCAACAGCAACAGAAACACCGTGGGGTTCGCCGTCGACTCAGCTCATTTTGCAGGGACAACTATGCAAATAACCTGAGAGGACATTTTATTGGGAAAGGTGGATCGTTTCCGGCTAGGGCAAGAAAAGGTGTCGCTAGACAAGTGACCTTTGGAAGAAGAAGTGTAGGTCCCGCTTCTGGAAGTAAGTATTCTGACATTTACTCCATGTCGTCGGACCTCGACTCAGCTTACTGCGGCTCTGTGAAGACCGATGAGTCGTCTGTGGATTATCCCGAAGTGCATCATTTGCGACGTCCTCCGCAAGGTCACTTTGGAAATGTAAGACTGCCAACTGGTCATTTGAACACGAAAGGGTCACCGTTGTCCGCTTTGTCACTCAATTTTGACACAAAGGCACCAACTAGCGACTTTGAACTGCCGTTAGGTGCTACGACTACGACTCATTTTGTCACGAGAAATGACTCGTCTACACAAATTCTCATTGTTCCCGAAACTCACGTTTGAGGCTTACGGATTGGGTTCTCACCGAATCTAATTACAATTAACTGAAAAGCTACAACTTTTCCGGTCATATGAGATGTAAACTCTGTCTGAAGCTAGACAGAAATGTACAAATCCCATTCTACCAATACTTACCTTTTATTGAAAATTCATTGTCTATTTTTCTTTAATTTCAAACGTTTTAATTAATGCCGATTGGCATGGTTTGGGAGGGCGGAGGGCCATCTGATTACTACATGTTTCCTTATTGAATAATAGTGTTAGTGTAGATTGTAATTACAAATCATGGTCAACTATAATTTCTTACAAAATTCCATATGCAAAGTTTGCTAATAAAATCTAATATGTAAAGCATACTCTCACGGTTTTCCGAACAAGATTAATTGAACAACCAACACTCAACAGTACAATATTACTGCATCATATGGCACTAAACTTTTATTACTCGTCAGGTAAACTATGATTGATACACGATTAAAAGAAGCTCTAAGAAAATAAATAATGATTTGTTTTAAACGATAACCTGCATCACAAGAACGTATTCTAATAATGCTAATATAATCCTTTTCATGGAAATTATTAGTCAGTCATCGTCATTAGATAAAGTCCTCCGAACTAACAAACGAAACTACGCCTGCAGCCTGATGATTAGCACATAGTAGCACATTTTCGGTATTTCCGATAAATTAAATGAGACGTTCATTGTGCTTGTTCTCTCTTCTCCATCATTCCCATAATGAGATTCACGACTTCCAAGGCTGCAACCGGGATTTTTGTCCCTGGTCCAAAAATTGAACTAACACCCACTTCGTACAACATATTGTAATCTTGAGGAGGAATCACACCCCCACAAACGACTAAAATGTCTGGACGACCCATTTTCTTCAAAGATTTGATCAGTTCAGGTACAAGTGTGCGATGTCCAGCTGCCAAAGTTGAAATTCCGACAACATGGACATCCGCGTCGATAGCTTGTTGCGCAACTTCATCAGGAGTTTGAAATAAAGGACCAATATCCACGTCAAATCTACAATTTCATAATATTCATAACAAATACGGAATTAAGACTATTAAAATTAGATTCATCTTCATCGAGAATGTTTTTATTAAAGGGTTAATGCATCGAAGTGGTCAAATTCCCACCGTCAAGTCCTTAAGCAATGCAATTATGCAATCCATCAACTTACCCCAAATCGGCAAGTCCTGTCGCAATAACTTTGGCTCCCCGGTCATGACCATCTTGTCCCATTTTTGCAACAAGAATTCGAGGTCTTCGGCCTTCCATTTCCACAAAATCATTTATCTGAAAGAAATACAAACATATTTTTCACAGTAATGATCTAGTGATACAGTCACAGTTGAAAACGTAACTTTTAATAAAATAGTTTTGAAACTATAGAAAATACTTACTCGAGTTACAACGGCTTCAAATTCTTTCTCGTTACCATACTCGGATTTGTAAGCACCAGATACCAAACTACCGGATGCCACATGCCGACCAAACACCTATTACATATTAGGTAATATTCTATGTTAGGTTAATTTGCTCACGCTTTACTAACTCAACGCCCGAGTTTTAATTCTTTTAATTAGGTAACCTTTTCCATTGCAGAGCTGATTTCTCCTAAAGTACATCTGGCTCGAGCCGCATTTACAGCCGCTTCTAAAAGATTGCCATTTTTAGATTCAGATATTTTGGTGATGTTCTCAAGACATTGCTGAGCTTTGGTGGCGTCTCGGTTGGCTTTCACTGCTTCAATTTTGGCTACTTGAGACTTGAAGACCTCCTTATTATCTATCATTAGGACTTCTATGGGAGGTTCCTTGTCTAGCTTGTATTTGTTGACACCAACAATCACCTCTGAAAATGCGTAGAATATAAATTCCTAAGTAAGTAATATTGACTCAATTATTGTCTGATTCGAAATATCGTTTTTCAGTATCAGATTTATACCCATTTCAGAATCAATCATTGCTTGTCGTTTTGCTGCACACTCTTCGATCTTCAACTTAGGCCATCCGGAAGCTACTGCTTTAGCCATTCCGCCCATTTTTTCTATTTCAGCAATAATTTGACGACCTTTGTTGTACACCTCATTAGTCAGTGACTCCATCATGTAAGATCCAGCCCACGGATCTATAACCTTCAGAACCATTAAACAAAATGACGGTTAGTGGTTAGAAAACAAAACCGCAACATCTTGTATATGGTATGCGTTCTTTAACCGACCTTTGGAATACCAGACTCTTCTTGCAAGATAATTTGCGTATTTCTTGCAATGCGAGCAGAGAATTTTGACGGAAGTGCCAATGCTTCATCGAATGAATTTGTATGCAGACTTTGAGTGCCTCCGAACACAGCTGCCATTGCTTCCACAGTCGTTCTCACGATATTATTGTACGGATCCTGTTCAGTTAACGACCAACCAGACGTTTGACAGTGAGTACGAAGCATTAGTGACTTTTCATCTTTCGGATTGAAGTTTTCTCTTAAAAGTTCTGCCCATAGACGCCGTGCTGCCCTCATTTTTGCAATTTCCTAAGGGAAATATCATTGCGCCGTTGATTTATGATGAAAGGGTATTCATTTCATATGTTATAATAATTAATAAATCAGATAGGGAAAGTATAATATAGTATAGTAATATCAGGAAGTCATAATTGCGAAGAGATTACCATGTAAAAGTTCATGCCAATTCCCCAAAAGAAGGACAATCTTGGTGCAAAGTCATCGATATTCATCCCAGCTTTAATCCCAGTTCGACAGTATTCCAATCCGTCAGCAAGAGTGAAAGCCATTTCTAACGTTGCAGTAGCTCCAGCTTCTTGCATATGATACCCAGAAATACTAATGGAATTGAACTTGGGCATATTCTTCGACACATAGCTGAATATGTCGCCAATGATTTGCATGGATGGTTCCGGAGGATAAATGTACGTATTCCTCACCATGAACTCCTTTAGAATATCATTTTGAATCGTTCCTGAAAGTTGATTTGCCTTCACACCCTGTTCCTCTCCAGCGACAATGAAAAATGCAAGGACCGGTATCACAGCTCCGTTCATAGTCATTGAAACTGACATTTTGTCCAGTGGAATCCCATTGAATAGAATCTTCATATCTTCCACAGAATCGATAGCCACTCCAGCCATACCCACATCACCTTTGACACGTGGATTGTCAGAATCATATCCAGTATGTGTAGGCAAATCGAAAGCTACACTCAATCCCTGTTGTCCTGCCTTGATATTCTCTCGGTAAAATCGATTACTTTCTTCCACAGTACTGAATCCGGCATATTGACGAATTGTCCATGGACGCTGAGCGTACATTGTTGGGTACGGCCCACGAGTGTATGGATATCTTCCGGGGAGTTCATGAGCCACACTTTGTACGAATATAAACAAGAATGTTTATGTAAAATGTTCGTATTCAAAAATCAAAGTAATAAAACGTCTTGTCCGTTGTCACTCACTTGTTTGTGTCTTCTTTAGTGTAAATAGGCTTGATTACTACATCTTCATTAGTGTACCAGAGCAATTTTTTGGATGGATCCTTCCCTTTTAACTGTTTTGTGGCAAGTGCAACCCATTCCGAATCCAAATGGACAGTTCGGGTACTTACAGTTACGCACTAAACACGAAATCACACGTTAAAATTGTACTACAATATCATTATCATTAGTACGATTGACGATTGATTATATAACAAGTCAGTCAGATGTTATACAACCAAAGGACTAAGGAATTTTTTACCTTGTGAACACGTGCACCGCTGAAAAATCCGGATTTGGGTAAAAGTCGAAACATTGTTCACTTCTAGAACAGAAGCAAAAGCAATCAAAACGAAAGTATAACTTTAAGCATGAAGGAAAAAGTCCAAATTATATACAAAATTACGCAAATTCCCGAACGGCACTCAAATATTCCACTTTCAGATTTGCAGACAGTTTGCTTTGATCCTCTGCTCTGGAAAGAAAAAGTGCGAAGAAAGTCTGGCGCTGTGAAACTTACCTTGGTTTAGCGGCGAATTCTTGACTTGTTTAACGCATATTTCAAGTATGCCCAAAATGAAAAAAATGAGTACCGATGGCATTTGTTTAACATTTTGATTATTTATTTGAGACATTTAATTTGTTTTAAATAACATCAATTTTGAATTTTTATAGTTAATGAAAACGACATTCAATAATAATATTATTCATCATCTATATTGACTTTTACACAGTGTTTAATACTAGCTATGAATTAGCTTCGAAAGTTCCAATAACTCTTGAATTGAAGTTTAGCTCATCATAAATCATTATCAATCATATTCTACGCTGACATTAAATCATAAAATGTAAAGAGTCAATAATAATAATGAATCACTAACACGTAAATGTCACATTTTATATAAATGATACGATTGTAACAATTAAATTAAATTGTTAAATGACAAGGAAAAAGTTCCCCAGCAATGGTAAACCACGACCCGTGTAAAAACATTTACCTATCTCACTATTACATTTCAGGTACAAAAACGAAAATGATCTATAAAGTTAAAATGTTTAAAGCTCTCATGATCATTTCATATCATTTTGGTCAGAAGAACCAGTAAAATTCAACGTCAGTACCGTTTTGTGACGTGTGATATAACAACATGCTTTCCGAAATTCGGTCGTTTGCTCACAAACCAACATTCACGTCCGAAAACGTAAAAAAAAAAATTCTATTAACAGTCGGTCATGCATTTTGTTTTGCTCTGAAATTGGTTAATTACCCTGCAATTAATAAACAAACCAAATGCTCATAAAGTCATAAAGCAGTTCAAAATCGTAAATGTAAACCCTGTTACAAAGCAAAATGAATTCTTAACTAAATGAGCAGTACAAAAACAACTAAATGCTAATGCTAGCAAGTACATAATATTGGATTGGCCACAGTTTAGCACTAAAATGTAAACTTGTAAACATCAAAAAGTCTCTAAAGACTACACAACTTTTGCAATACAGCAGTACAATGTCAACATGGGGTAAACGACAACAATGCATTATTAATTATTACATGTTTGATGCAAGACTAGACTGGGTTCTCCAATGCACAAATATCAGCATGGCAAACATAGAACAAGAACAATATCCACAATTCCATTGCTTAATCATTAATCATTACTTCATTACATGATTCTCTTCATATTGAAGAATTGAAGATACTGAATGAAAACAGAGTGAAATCATCTCTTAGATCCTTTTAGCGTACAATACAAGCACGTAACTAAAAATGGAATTATCCCAGGGTGCTTTGACAACTACAGTTATCCTGGAATTATCCCATTACATTACTATTTTGGGAGTATATAGAAATATCATTAAACAGTCAACCAGTCACCACAAATCCCATATCCCTGATTTTTAAAGGTCAACCCTTTGTCAACAGCTCGTTAACCGGTTAACCCATTTCCATAAAAAGCCTCTTCTCGGATCAGTAATCATAATCAGTATTTTTTGAACATAGTATTTCACAATGCTTAAGAGATATTGGTCACAACAATGTCAATTGGTAAAATTATAATACTAATGGAAAAGCAACGTAAACTTGAATGTATTATTCTTCATCTCACACGACTTCGGTAACAGCTCCGACTGGAAAATGTCGACATCGACACATAACCCAAAACACTAACCATAATCCACTTATATAATGTCCTAAATATCAATTAATATCGCTGTAGTTTAATGTCTAAACGGAGACAACAACATGGAGACCTGAACGAGAACGATTGACAGTTACACAATACATTATACTGTAGAGAGCTACGAGAGCTACGAGTGTTGAAATCACCGAATTCATCTTCATGAAAAGTCCTTATCTTATCATAGTTAAAATGGAATGGGTTATTCGGCGTACCTGAAGAATACACCAGTTTGGAAAAGAACAAAGCTCTCGCATTGTTACCTGTGAAAATTAACCAAAATCATGTTACTTTCTTTGCCTATATTTCATGGTAAAAGTTGGGAGAAAGTAAAAGCGTCAACAATTACTTCACAGATGTGTTGAACATATTCTTGCAATCCCCATGGACCATGACCACCGTTCAAGTACAATACATAAGTAAAGCCGTCCTTAGCTCGACCGCCGATTGAATAATAATAGGGAAGGAATTTATGAACGCTGCAATTATAATATATTATTAGATCCATAAAAAAGAATCCGAAAGAACAATTCAACCATTAAACAAAACTATAAAGATCATAATTTTATGCAAATTATGCTATACAAACAATTCATAAAATGCATCGACTTGGCACATACCGAAAGTGATGTTTCTCGTAAAAGTGAAGAGCAGGTTCATTGGATGTCAATACATGCAAAAACACTGCTTTGCATTGTAAAGTAGACAAATGATTCAGAAGACTCGATAGCAAAAGCGATGCGATTCCCTGCCGACTAACAATATAAGATTTTGCAAAAGTTAATGATTTCCATGAATAATTCAAAGCTATTTTGTATCCATTACAATATTTTTCATCAAAAAATGGCAACTCACCGACTGGAATTGACAACTCCCAAGCTAAGAATATAAGCTACGGTAAACTTCAATTGGGATTCACATAGAATATCTCTATCTTCTCGATTCAGGTCCTTTCCGTGCTTTAGTTCTGAAACGATCAACCCTGAAAGCATACAGGTAATAAACAAGGTGTTAATTGGGAATGTCAACATAAAACACATTTTGAGTTCCTTTATATTGTGCCCTAGGCCGTAGTATAGTACCCATAGTTGAATGTTCACATTTTCACCATTTAAGGACAAACAAAGCAAACAACGCTTAATGTAATACACTGTATTGGAATTGTAACTTCATTTACCAATTATGTTTCCATCTAAAATAGCAGCCAAAGAAAAGAGGTTTGAATCGGACGTGATGGCTTCAAACCATTTCTCAGGGTACTCCACGGGAAACCATTCTTCACACAATTGTTTCACAGTGTCATAATCACCCGGATTGAGAAAGCGAAGCTGGATTTGATTAGTTAAAAGCGTCTGCTGTTGACAAAGCAAACTGGTCCCTATTAAACTTGATGATGGTAACCCAGGACTTCGCGGACTGGACAACAACGACGTCCGGGAAGATGCAGTGCTACTGGAACTACTTCCGCTGAGACTCTCATTTGAATGGCTAGACAATGGACTGTAGAAAGTTGGGCTGTTACAACCACTACTACTTTGATGATGACTACGATGACCGCCGTAGCCTTTCTCTACAATTGGAGAGTAAAAAGAGAAGTTGGACATGATGGGTCATATTTGTTTGATGGTCCAGCAATCCTGATTGTAATGAAGATGATGTTAACAATCCCCCACACATCTACCGTCATCTGACAACCAACAACAAACAAACAACACACTTTAGTCCGTAAAAATACACCTATACCGATAATTAAAATGACAATATTATATATTATATACTCTCAGAGTAGGCTTTATCATTTGACGAATTTCGACATGATTCAGTATAAAAATCAAAGTTGTCATATTAATGAATCACTTTTATAGTGAATTAGGTTCATTTTTACGGTAGGATGGAGTACAGTTGTACAGTAGTGATCTCACGTTTATTTTTAACCTCACAGTTTTCCCTGTACTGTACCGTTTATACAATGTAAATAAAAGGTGAATTACCTGTGATGATGATTCCTATTAATTTAATATTTTAAATCTTTCGTTAAAACTCATGCAGGTCTAACAGGCAAAAACTGAATACATTTGATCAGTGTCTTTACCTGTAACTACAGTGGCTTGCATTGCCAAGGTCCCATTAGGTTTGAGATGGGACCAGCTAATAAATTAAGTGTTAGGTAATGCAAGAATCAGGTAAAGATGTTGTATTTGCCATGCTCTCCCAAAAGATCCAATCTCATCTGTGTCTGTGGGATATGGATATGATGATGGGAAGTGATGGGTTGTCCAACAGTCCACTTGTCCAACCCTTCTTCGAATCCAGCGCCGTGCTAATCCTATAGAGTCCCAAAAAAGTTATTTTCATCCTTCTCGGAACTTTCTTCATCGTGTTTCGACAAGTCACATTTCATTCTGCTTTCTCTTCTCTTTGTCAAACACTGTCAAGGATCTGTATTATTAGGATTGACGGGTAGGAATAAAATATGTCCCTTCGTTTAGAATATTTCAGATGACGATTCTGAGGATAGGCAAAAGACTGCAAATGATTGAAAAATGGGATTTGCGTTTTTTATTCTCATTTGTTTTCATCTTTCGCTGTATCATTGTGATCCTGTCTTTGCCGTCACCTTTTTTTAAAAAATTCAGCAAAATAGAACATGCTGGAGAAACCAAAGTAATCAAAACGTGTACCTATACTCATATACTATCATTTTCTACTTTTATTTTTCAGACAAAGGGAAAGCATGAAATAAAAGTCATCTTGTATGGCAATTATGGCATCTCAACGTATCATTTGGTATCATTTTCACGCCGTATGCATTCATAAAAGTATGGTCCATGTGAATTTGTCGTTCTCTACACATTAGGTTGCTCAAAGTTCATCAACGCAGAACTCAGCACATCAGTTAATCAGTTTCATTGATGCACTTGTATACTTTAAGCTAGAAAGAAATTAAGATATAAAGATAAAGATAAGAAATGTAACGATAAGAAATGTCTTTAAAGAAATGTAGTAGTTGCCAATAAAGGCCAAATTAGTCATGTGAAACAGCCCATGAAATGCTGAATGGCAAAGCCAAACGACAAGGGACCCCTTCGCAAATTGACCAAAACTACCATGTTTACTCTGTGACATTTTTGGCGGCATGAACAGTATGAACGACCCAGTTCAGCACGGGAAATCGAAGATCTCATACCGAAATCTGAACCTGTGGTCACCGTCATTTTGTACCAAAATTGTCTCGTTACACCGTTCAACTCTTTTTGTTTGAAAGCAGGCCAGAAGAGTTGGAGAAAAAAGCCTAAAGAAAAAGTAGGTTAGGTTAGGAGACACCGGGTGAAAACGATCGTGTTCACTCGATGGTGACAATGCAACGAATGAATCAAAAAGCAAACTCTTCTAGACCTGTTCAACCTTGGTAAAGTGTGCCTAAACCAAGGGGAAGGATGCATTTCGCCGCAAAGCTGCAAACCCCATTTCAGTTGGAAGGAACATTCAATGTTAAAGCATTGACGAACACGTGCGCCTTGGGAATTTTAGCTCATTCACCGAAATTGTTTAAAGTTACGTTAATTAAAACTAGTTACAAATCGGCTCATATCGTATATCGTTTGTTCTAGAATTGAATTTGAAGTTAGAAGAATGGATTCAAGTGATTTGGATTCAAATCCAGAGGATTCGACATCGTCAAACCGGAAAAATCTGGACGTGGACGAAGCCAATAATTCGGATAGTGACAAAGATCAGAACAGTGGTGACGAAGATGACACTGTGGAGGAGGTGGAAGATGAAAAACCTGTGTCCTTCAAAGATTTGGTAAGTGATTAAATTATTAATGTAGACAATGACAATATTTAGGATTAATCATCTTGTTTTAACAAATGAATAATTGGACAGGGAGTGATTGAGGAGCTGTGCACCGCATGTGAGAAATTGAAATGGACCAAACCGTCTAAAATTCAAAAGGAATCGATCCCTGTGGCTCTACAAGGTAAAACTGTTTGTTAATGCGTTTTTGAGAGTTTGATGATTAAAATATGGATGAGTGATTTGGATTATTTGATTTGGGTTGCAGGGAAAGATATAATCGGATTGGCGGAAACAGGGTCGGGTAAAACGGGAGCTTTTGCCATTCCAATTTTGCAGCATCTTTTGCAAAATCCTCAACGTCTTTTTGCGCTCGTGTTGACACCGACGAGAGAACTTGCATTTCAAATCTCCGAGCAGTTTGAAGCACTAGGAACCGGAATTGGAGTGAAGTGTTGCGTAATTGTAGGAGGAATTGACATGATGAGTCAAGCTTTGTCCCTTGCCAAGAAACCGCATATTGTCATTGCTACTCCTGGAAGACTCATTGATCATTTAGAAAACACAAAAGGATTTAATTTGAAAAGTCTCAAGTTCTTGGTTATGGACGAAGCTGACCGAATTCTTAACATGGACTTTGAAGTGGAGTTGGACAAGATTTTGCGTGTTATTCCTCGTGACCGAAGAACGTACATGTTCTCCGCCACTATGACAAAAAAGGTTCAGAAACTTCAAAGAGCGTCCTTGCAAGATCCTGTGAAAGTTGAAGTGTCAACCAAATACACCACCGTTGATAAACTTCAGCAACATTACATATTTATTCCTCTTAAATTTAAGGTTAGTTAAATTAGTTATTATGTGGAATGGTTAGAAATAGAATAGTGAGCTTTCGGATTAGGAATTAGGATATAGGATTCGGTTTATCTCTCATCTGTAATAAACATTTGTCATATTTTTATTTTTTATAGGATGTGTACTTGGTTCACATACTGAATGACCTCGCTGGGAACTCTTTCATGGTATTTTGTGCTACCTGTGCTAATGCGATGAGAACAGCCCTTATGCTCAGGAATTTGGGGTTTAACGCGATACCCTTACACGGACAAATGTCGCAGAATAAACGCTTGGCATCACTAAACAAGTTTCGTTCTAAAAATCGATCAATACTTATTTCTACCGACGTCGCCAGCAGGTTCGTTGGACGTATCAACTATTCTTTCTTTCCTTCTCTCTTTCATGCATTCAGAGACCTTAGTACACAACATTTATATTGTAGGGGTTTGGATATCCCACACGTGGACGTTGTCATCAACTTTGATATTCCTACACACAGTAAAGATTACATTCACCGTGTTGGTCGTACCGCTCGCGCTGGGCGATCCGGGAAATCAGTAACTTTTGTTACACAGGTATATTTAATAATTGCATTCATCAATAACTTAATGCATGCCAGCATGCCTAACCATATCAGTGTCAAAGTGTCAATGTCAATGTAAAGCTATTATTCATTTGATTGAGTTATTGGATTTCATTGTCTGTTAGTATGACGTGGAATTATATCAACGTATTGAGCATCTAATAGAGAAAAAATTACCATTGTACAAAACTGAAGAGGATGAAGTAATGGCGTTGCAAGAGCGAGTTGCCGAGTCTCAACGTTTTGCCAAAATGGTGCGTATTTCATTTTGTAGTGGTATATTTTGCATTTAGCATGAAAACATTAGTCGTAATTTTTTGTTAACATTTCTCACCGTTGAATTATTTAGGAGATGAAAGAACTAGAAGATAAAAAACGTGGAGGCAAGAGATCAAAAGGAAACTTTGGTGATGCTGACGACACTGAAGAAGCTCCAGGAATTCGGAAACGAATCAAAACGCTTCGGAACGACACTCGAGGAAATAAGCGAAATGGAAAGCGTTGATCTTCGATTTTTTGTATATTGAATAGTTACAGAAGCGTAGGTGCGTCTGCGTACCTTATAGTAAAGGGATAATGTTCAGACTCTAAATAATAATATGAATTATCAATAATTCTATCAATTTCAGTTTCCATTTTCAATATGACATTTTAGTATTTATTAAGAAATACATATTCATTGACAATGTCATAAACTTGTATTAAACGTGTAACATTTGATTTACCAAGTGAATCTGGTGGTGCACAATCTTCTAATTCCCACTTGGTCCTCGCCACAATTTTAATTGCCACGCTTGACAGTTGTGTCGTCTAATATAAGCTTTGTGAACATTTCAACTTTAGGGTATAAGTTAGGTTTTTTAGGTGCATTTAAGCTTTTCATCTGTTTCATTAAATGTCAATTTGGTAATCATTAATCACTTTTCTACGCAATGTTGAACATCTCGTACAACTCTATAATGTTGCAATATAGCTAATATAAGCGATACATTTGAATACAATTTGTTGTAAGATTCAATTTCAATCCAATTCCAATGATACATAATACCAAGTTCAATAATATTAAAATCATTTCTATCGATTAACGCTTCTTAGCATTGATATTTTTACTTAACATTAAATGGTTAAAATGTAACTGCCGTTATACATAAATTGGCGTCGATAGTTCTTATGTTTCACGGTTTCAAATCTTTTATGACTTCAAAATTACTAGTTGAAAACGTACATAGGCTTCTTCAGAATTCAGATCTCAAATAACTACAACAGAGATTGTATAATTTTTGTAATAACAACCATTTGCATTTCAAGCATTTGTACCGTAATACGCAATCAGTCTCATTCGCATTTAAGAGAAAATGTGACTAGTGGTGTTTCATTAGGAATGTTGAAGGATTAAATTATAAAATTAATTAGGTAATTCCATTTACTAAGGAAGGTTTCCTTTCTTTGATATAATACGAAATGGACCACAGTTTACATTCTAAAATACTATACTTTCTATACTTCGAATCGGTTCACAATTTGTTTTCGTTCATTTATGGCATTTATGAGCAAAATTATATTTTCATTCACCCCTTAAATTGTAATGATATAATCACATGAAAGAGAGCAAAAAATTACAGCGACTTGACTTTCACATTGACTTGATTAAGTTTCAAGTTGGCAATTGGATTCCATTAAACTCGTAAACACTTTTGGAAATCAATGTAACTTTGTCTGTAACGGTAGGTAAAATATTATGCTAAAAAGTCTAGTAAATGTATTTTCTCACTAATGTAGCGTCCTAGTCTGAGAATATCATTTTATAATCTTGAGATTGATGTAAACTCATGTGACCATTACCATTTGTCAATTGATCACTGAACAGATTCCTCTTACATTGAATCTCAAATTTTTACAAGATCAAAAGTTCGTCATCATCATCATCCGAGTCCATGTCATTTGTATCATTGATTTCAAAGTAAGCTAAAATTTCTTCATCAGTTGCAGTTGCCAGAAAGTATTCCTCACCTTCAAATGCTTCCAAGATGTCATTCACAACGGAGAATACAGAAAGGAGAAAGTTGTGAATGAATGTCAGGAACAACACCAATGTGGCAGCCAAATAAATATCCGCTACCAATGGTGTTTTTCTTGGAAATGTTTGCGAGCACAGGACCGGAGACCCATTCCCGAATATGGCATCGGACAAGAATCCAAGAGCCATTATAGTTCAGGATTAAGGAAAGTGCGCATTTTCAGTGAAAGTAAAATATTCTGAATAGTTGCCCGAAGACCGTCGTCTGCTTACGATTGCCTCAGAGATCCTTGTAATGTTGTAATGGCTTTGCAAATAGAATTCTGGTCAGTACAGTTGAGAATTTACCCGCCGTTCTGAAAAAATATAAGTAAAGTCATACTCACAGTCAGAAAGCAGTTCATAACAGTTTGAATAACGACTAATTAACTACCTCATTTACCTCATTAGATTTAACAACAGGTAGATTTGAAGATTTGTAAGATCGCCTTTTATTAATGAATTGAACAGTTTTTTAATGTTCTGTAGTACGTCTCGTAATCACAGTAGCTGCAATAAAAATATTGAAACGATTCAGATAATCTTAATAATTATGACAATTCGGGTGTATAATTCATCAATAAAAACATAGTTCTATTTACTTACGAAATAAGCCGTCAACCGCGAATCTCAGTAATAATAATTCATCTATTATTTGGCCTCTCCAACAAGCACGAGTGTCCAAGTTGCAATCTTCGGTATTACTTCATTCTGATAATTTAATTGTCAATTGGCAGATTGGCACATTGTTGATTACACATTCGTCCGATAACAGTCAGTTGAACATTGTACAGGAGAAATGTCATCACCAACTCCACTCCTTGTACAGTAGAATAAAAAGTCCAGTTTTGATCGATGTACGTCGGAATCGGATGTGGAATTGCGTGTTAAAATGAAATGAATTTTTTAAACGGGCATGTCAATGTCAGTCCTTGTTTTCGTGAAATGCGACGATCGTCCCGTATAAACTACTAAAAAGTTTAACAAGAGAATATAATGAGGTATACAAAATGTTTGGCAAAAACTTTAGTAGCTAAAAATTGCAAAGATAAAAGGACATAATAAGGATGTTTGCACGACGTTTCACTCACGATTCCTACGCTGAGACATGGATGGAACAGCAGTCTTGGGAATTCTCAAAAGTTGAAGTGAAGAAATGAAAAGCACAAAGATTTCATGTTTCAACCTGTGATTCTGTGATATAAAGAAAAATCAATTAATCATGACGTCGCCAGGTGAGTCTGAAACATGACGTGACGGCGGTACATTTGGTTCAACCTATGCCAAAGCATCGAGCTCGTGAGGCAGGGCTTTCACCAAACGCAAAAGTTGTGTGTCGTAGTTTAGGGCAGCAAAAGAAGAAAATGCTGTAACCTCGTATGGGACTTGTGCTCGGGTGACTGGGATGAGGAACATCCAAAGGATTCTGACGAGTGGATTCTCCTTGTTCTGTTCATTGTGAGGGAATGTAACACAGAGTATGAGCAGGACATAGAAAAAGCAGAGTTTATATATTACGGATGCTATGCAAGAGTATAAGCAGAAGCCATCTTGACCGTGAAGTGATACACTTTGTATTGAACCAAGTAACAAAACCAAAAAGAAGAGCTCACAAAACGAGCCAGTGAAGGCACACACAACACAACTCGGGATTCACAACTACGCAAAAATCCGAGTTTTTCCAGCCTTCTAAAATAATCCTCAACACTGCTGGACTCGAGTGTTAATTACAACTCTATTCGAGTCCACAGGTCAGTCTTCAAAGATAACGTGCTTTATATCTCAATTTCCTATTTTTTAATTTTCTGACCAAGTCAAAGTCAAACTACCTTTTCATTTTTGTGACAGCCTTTTTTTTTACTTTTGGCTCAAATCAAAAAAACAGCTTTGTCCACAAACATTTTCTTTTTTTTTTGGACATTTGGCAAGAGTCACCCTAAGTAGTCTTGTTTTTAAATCCACGACTTTGTCGACACAGCTGACATCCTTAGCAAAAGTGTCCAGTTTAATTGGCTTGACTATGCCTCTACATCTTCGCTCACATTACAACAGTCGATGGTCATAGCGATGGCAGCAACTCGAAAACTACAGGGTATGTACCATTCAAAATTATGTATTTCATTCTTGTTCATTGTTTAATTGTTCCCATTGTCCAGTTTTTATGTGTAGTCTACTATTAATCGATAGCTGAGTCTCTCCATTATGGATCAAAAGATAATGCTCCTTGTCTTGTGTTAGTACGTTGTTGTGTACTTTAGTACGATTTAAACTTACAACTTGAACTTTCAAAGGTCAACGCCACAAAGTTATAACCACGTTTCCTGCAAAAGTGTTTAACTATTTTAAGACAGTTTTGCTGTACAGTTGACAGTCAAAATTTTGGCCAAATACACTATTTTTTGATGTGTTCTATTGAAACACAAAATCAAAGATCCAAATGATAAAGATCTCACACTATTACTATCATCTTACTTTCAAACCGTTTTTTCGATCAAACGTATTAGTACTTTAATCTAACTAATGATCTAAAGATTTTTCAATATTCTATTGATTACAAATACAAGGTATAGTATCAAATCAAAGTCTAGGCACTTGGGCAATCTGATAGACACAACTTAGACGGTGTTGTATGCTTGTGAACAAACGCGACCTTGAGTTTGAGACGTTGTATAATTTAGAGTTCATAACTTTAATCCGTAACATCTACTCAAGTTCATCAAACTTACTGAAACAGATAATGAATCAGTGAATAATACAGGTTTCAAAATACTTTTTAACGGAAAGGGATATACGTCGGAGAAATCAAATGACTCAAAGACTCGATGTTTGATGTTGGTCAGTGCTCAGTCACTTAACTCTTAACTGTTCTACTTCTCGACTCTATTTAGAACAATGAATGAACGAGAAAGTAGAAAAACACATCTGGAGAAGATTAATATAAATTCGAAAGTACTTTTGTGAACATGAAGAAAGAGTATTGGCGAAGTGTATAGTAAAATGTTACTTGCTGATTATGTCGAGGTCAGAGGCCTCAAGATTAGTGACTGGTTTTGTGATACTCGATTGAGATTGAGAACAACTCTATTGATTGTGTTGGTTTGCTTACGACACTCTACAGCATTCTCGCCGTGTCAAAGAAAAGTTACTTGCAGATTTTTTTGGAATTATTTGAATGCGTTTTAATTTAATGTTAATAAAAAGTGCCAATAATCTGTCAGACTTTAGGAACATGAATTTACTTTTTCAGTGTTATATAAACACGCCAACAAGCAAACAAAGAAAAGGGTGGTTAGCTTAATCTTCAATCAATATTAATCATAGATCATAGATGAATCTAATCTGAACTCAAGATTTCAATGTCGAACTCGCTATGATTGAATGGAATTTAAAAGTGGATTTCAATAAAAGAAGAAAGGTGTTGAAGTCAAACGTTTCATGACATTTCCATTTGTGAACCAAGCGAAACTATTAAAGTATGTAATATACCACGGGATTTAAGAGTTAATGAACATAACGTGGCACGGATTATTTGATTGACACACATGCATGTTACTGTTACTGAAAAAATTGTGTTTATATGTTAGTTGTAATTGTAAAATTGGTAATTTAGTAATTTACTATTTGCTACGTTCGTGACGGGACTAAATGTGATAATTTGTTGCTTGACAGGTGAGATAGATCGTTGTCTCAAGAAAGTGTCAGAAGGAGTCGAAACGTTTGAAGATATTTGGCAAAAGGTGCATAATGCCACGAACACCAATCAAAAGGAAAAGTACGAAACGGATCTCAAGAAGGAGATCAAGAAGTTGCAGCGGCTTCGTGACCAAATTAAATCCTGGATCGCTTCTGGAGATATCAAGGACAAGAGCACATTGGTCGAAACTAGAAAACTTATTGAAGCCGTAAGTTGTCAAGTTACTCGCATTCGCATAGCAAATCCAGTCCTTTTTGTCCTTTTGCAATTCTACACTTTACAAATTGTACACTAAACACTAAACTACTTTACTACTAAATGTGGAATGTGGAAGTGGGTTTGCAATTTGCATTTTATGATTGATTATTATGGTTGACTGATTCGCGCTTGTCTTTTTAATTTCTACAGCAAATGGAGAGGTTTAAAGTTGTTGAGCGAGAAACGAAAACTAAGGCCTATTCGAAAGAGGGACTCGGAGCTGCCCAAAAGTTGGATCCGACAACTAGAGAAAGGGAGGATTTGAATGGCTGGTTGGTCTCATCAATAGATCAGATGCAGATACAAGTAGATCAATTCGAGTCGGAGATAGAATCCCTCATGGCTGGAAAGAAGAAAAGGCTAGATAAAGAAAAGCAAGAACGCCTAGACGAACTCCGGAGTTATATTGACAAGCATCGTAATCATCAATCTAAACTGGAAACTCTTATGCGAATGCTGGACAATCTCTCTGTGGATGTTAACTCGGTATGTGTTTAAAAGAGTTTTTATCAACGTTTACGATGATGTGACAATTATAAATGATGACAATGACATTATTTTGATTTTTAGCTAAGGAAATTCCTGAGTCAAGTGAAAAATATCAAAGATGACATCGACTACTACCTGGTTTCTCACCATGAACAGGATTTTGAAGATAATGAATACCTTTATGATGATATTGATGGATTGGACGAGGTAAGATTGTATTTCACATTTCGCATATGTTACATTTTACATACTAATACGCAGAATATAAATAGAAATAACATCACAAAAATTGGACGCGTACCTTCAGAAAGGCTTGCCGTGTGTAAAGCATATTATGCTGCGTTATCATTAGGTCGCGTTTTTTGTTACACTGGCAGTGGCAAGTATAAAAATACAAATGCAGACTTAGCAACAGAAAGTTGAAAAGTAGTGAGAAAAGCCAGATGCACTTGCGAACAGACTTTGCGTATTAAACACTCTGGCATCATCATCGGGTAAAACCGTGCCGTTTGAGAAATCCGGGCAATTGACCTTGCTTGTGCGTTCTTCCAAGACTTATTGCGACGTGTTGTGTAGCGGGTAACGTCCTAGTTATATTCTTTGTGCTGGTGGTGACACAGTGCAGTAACGACATTACCTACCATACTATTTAGTATTGTACTTTCGGTATATTAATGATCTCTGCTTTCCTTAAAATGTGTATGCTGAAGCCCAAAATAATGCTTATATAACCACTCAAGTCTAAAAGTGTACCAGTTACATAATCTAGTACGCACTTTCCCGAGTTCAGTAGAACAATGGTTAATTTGATTTTGAGGTTTACTTTTGTATTGCCGTTATGGCTGAAAATGATACAAGATTTTTATCACAAGGTTTAAGAATTCCATTTCACTCCATACCAAAATGCTAAATAATTTAAATAATGCAGATTGCTCGTTAACTTCTCTACGTTCTCGACGTTCTCGATTCTCGAGTCTTCATTAAAAATCAACGAGTGTTAATTTCATTGCCATATGCATTTACATTGTATGAATAACGGTCCCCCGATGACGACTACTACTAACAACGTGAAACGAGAATCAAAACAAAATCAAGTCTGCGGTACAAACCGTACTGGGGCAATGGAGGAATTAAAACTTGTATCTATATAGATGATATAATGTGTATTACTCATTTAATTTACTCCTCGTCGTTGTTAATGTTAATCTATATTTTATTATGGTTTTCATGGCTAAAGTTCGACGATGGGCTTGTTCAACAAAATCTCGGGAATATGGGACTGTCAACTACTGGGGACGGAGAAGGTGGGACGCCGACGTCCATTACTTCCGGGAACAATTCACCTGTATCTCCTATCCATTCCAGTGATAGCAGCAGCGACCCGGAGAAACGGAGAAAATCTTCCGATGATTCCTCGAAAGTAAGACATGACACCCGCATTCTGATCTGACCTTTGTTCTTCACTTCATTGAAAATGGGTTTATTGTTCGGTATTGTGTCTAACTTATTGACGTGTTATTAAATATAGGTGGTGAGACCAGTAGCAATGAAAGCTAATTACAGTCCAAGTCCGGGCAGTAAAGGAGTGGTAGGGACACCGCCAAAGAGCGTGGGTACTCCAAATAACTCGTCACCGAGTTCAGGGCTGAGTAATCATGTCTCTTCCTTATCCTCGCTCTCCTCTTCCCCGACCCAAACTCATAACTACCACAACGCTCTCAACAACGTTAAGTCTTTATGTAAGTCACTTCTTTGTTTTTACTTTTTTATATGCAAATTAATGCCATCTGTAAATGTCTCCACATTCAACGTGCATCGCAGAATCTCAGATCGCATGTGTTTCACCGGTTTATGATGACAGTGAAAAGTGGACACGAATACTTTAAATGCAGTGCCTCCAAACATTTTGTTTTGCGTTTTCTCCCGGTTGGTGTTGTTTTTATATCATTGACTTTTGATCTAATAATAAATCGTGGAGGAGCGCACAGGAAAGAGTAGGATCTGCTGTGAATGAGGTTTAAATCATAGTGACGAGCACTTTGGCGTTGCCTTCTTCGTGCTGATTCTGGGGCCGTGAGTGATCTGACTGCGTTAAAAATTGTAAAGAGCAGAGGAACTTGAGCGAGTCGAAATGACTTTTGCGTTTTCGGCTGAAACCCAAGTGAAAGATTTTGTACAGATGTTCCGTCCGTTCGTTCCATGTGCACACACATGGAACTGTCTGAAACATGAAGTTGAAAAACATTCAATATGGCCAGCGCTCAGCTCGACACGAGTCGAGTAGTCTTTTTATTTGGCTAAAAAGACGTTTTATGATTTTATTGACTTCCTTCTCTTTGTGTTTTTTATTCGGTTAGAGCTGTCATTCATAATGATAGGCTGCTGATGATAATAAAACGAATGCTAAAACGATAATGTCAGCATTCAGCAGACAATTAGGTTAAGAAGAATAGAATTGACAATATTATCTGTAGTTCTGGATGCGTTAATAATTAATTAATTAATGGCTTGGTGGGTTTGGTTATTTAATCTGATTGCAATTTCTATATTTTACAGCTCATTTGGACTGCGTAGAGCACAATAACACTACTAGTGCGGCTCCAACGATATCAGGAGATGAGTTGTCACCTGTTAGTAAAGGTACCCCGGCAATGGGAATTCAGCATCCGGGAAGTCCATCGGAAAGTATGAGTGGTGTCGCAACAGCGAATGGTCTCAGTTCGACAAATGGTCCTGATGAAGTACTGCACTTAGGAAGCAGTAATAATCATAGTAATCAACATCCACATCTTTTGAATTCAATCGATCTAACAGCTCCGTCACCACCTGGAACACCATCGACGACGGCCTCTTCTATTATGTCGTCTTCAGGTTTAGCGACAATGTCAGCAGCAGTTCTCAATTCCGCCAGCATGGTAGTCACAGAGAATGGACTGTCACCTCCACCTTTGCCAGTGGGAGCGGACAGCAGTAATAACTCGTCTTTGTCCACAGCGGTGGCCGCAATGGTCGGTGGACCTGATCATCTTCAACAACAACTTTTGTCTGAGAGTCTTTCGAATTCTACAGAAGCGCATAATTTCCTGCATCAGACCTTAGGAGGATTTGTGACTTCATCAAGTTCAGCTTTTGCTTCGAATAATGTGAATTCGAATGTGTCCACATCGTCAACTCTGGGTGTTGTCAATAACGGTAGTAGTAATAATGTGATTGTGGGATCTTCTGGACTGACAAATAGCAGTGCAAGTGGTGCAATTAACAATGTGGGGAGCAATACCGGAATAAGCACCGTCACATCAATCCTTCCCACTGGTGTCAGTGTCTCCAGTCATAATAATTCCAGCGTCCTGTCTCAACAACAGCAACAGTTTCACCAATTGCAGCATCAAGCATCTACCAGTCAAGCTGGAAGTGTAAGTTTCGATTTATATTATTATAATCAAATCACGTTTCATTGTATGAAGAATGTTCCATAAAATCAAACCAATTCTCTTATTTATAGAGCCGGGATACATTAACAATTTCGGATCTTGTGAGGTTACAACAGGAACAGCTAATGAATCGTTTACTTCATCCGTCGGAAGGTGAGTCGATGGCTTCTCTCAAGTCCATGGCCCAAGAGGTCGTCGATCGTGCTGGTCTCAACCTTAATGATCCTAGTAAGCTATTATCCTATTGTATTATCGTTAACTTCGCATCTGGTTAACGAAGCATCATTTTCATTTGACACCCTTTTGCTATATACTTCTTAGCGACTGCAAACCACCATGCGACTGTAACATTATAAATATTATGTAGTGTTTCCACGTGTGTTTTTTCGAATTTCGACCTTTGATTTCTTATATTTATTTTCAATATTATAATTGCAAGTCATTATAAATATTATTGCTTATCGCCATTGCCGTTAAAGAGCATGATTTGCGTAGTACTATTATATTTTTAGAACATTAGATAATATGATCATTAGCGCAATGTTTTTATATTTTTGCTTTACGTGTTGGTGTTATTGGATTTGTCTGTGTCGTGTCGTATCGTTCACTGTCATTCCCTGTGTTTCTGACGAGACCCAGTTTTCGATACGACGCACTTTAACAGTTTCAATTAATTTATAGTTCTAGTAACAACAGCAAAGTGACGAAGCGGTTTAATCGATTAATTCTTTCAATTTCAACTTGCAATACTTATACTAATACCTAAATACATTCACTTAACTCTAAACTCTTAACTTATTGTCTTAAAAGTCTTAATGCATGGTGTCAAAAATTGCAGCGTTACTTTTGATGTCGACAAAACTAAATAATGATTTCTATGCGCAGATATGCTGGAGAACAAAACGATAGAAGCTCATATCCCACCGCTGTTGGGTGTTGCGCCTTTGGGTCCAGTTCCGTTACAGAAAGAACATCAATACCAGTTTTCAATGCTGGACAATGCCCATTATCGGATGCCCGTAGGTGCTGATTCAGAGCGAATGAGACAGTTTCTACCGCGCAATCCGTACCCGACTCCTCATTATTATCCACAAGTGAGTCATTTGTAACATAAAAATTCCTAGAGACTTATGAGTGGTTCCTTATAACCTAATGTGTAGGCGTCTGATAATTTCCAGCATCCGTTATCGAATTCGGACACGTTGGAGTTTTTCCAGAGACTATCTATAGAGACGCTATTTTTCATCTTTTACTACTTGGAAGGAACGAAAGCCCAGTACTTGGCTGCCAAAGTCCTCAAGAAACAAAGCTGGAGGTTTCACACAAAATATATGATGTGGTTCCAAAGGCATGAAGAACCTAAAGTAATCAATGAGGAATTTGAACAGGTGCAAACAGTTTTTGTTTGGATTATATCAATCTATTTTAATGTATATAATGCGCTAATATGTGTTTCTTATAAAAATTATAGGGAACGTATATCTACTTTGACATTGAAAAGTGGGGTCAACGGAAAAAAGATGGGTTTGTGTTCGAATATAGGTACTTAGAAGACAGAGACCTCAGCTAGGAGTTAGTTTGATTCTACCATGAGTGTCACTGTGAGTGAAAAAGTAAAACTGAGAGTAAACTATATAAAACACTTTTCAGTCATCAATGAACTGCAATGACTTAAGGACAACATCTATTATACAAGTTATTACGTACACAAAAATACAATTTTTTTGAAAACAATGTTCGAGTTACTAGACACCCGACATCTGCGACAGTTGAAGAAAGAAGGGTCGACACATTTTACAACTATACATTCAAAAGCCTATTATACTGCTGCGAACATGTTTTTTTTCTATTGAAAATGGAGAACTGAAGAGAATCGCTGAGCTGAGACTACCATGTACTATGTACTACCATGTAGAAAAACATTCACCCATGAACTTTGAGACAACAACAATATGATTTACTTTTTTCAAACCATAATTAATAAAATATAAATATTGTCGTTTACATCTTTTTTGTCTTTTGTTCGTTCGATATTTTTTATTTTTTGTCGTCTGCATGATCAATGATTGCTTTTGATTGGTGTTTTATTATAATCCTTCGTTTCGTTCGAGATTCGTTTTGGTTTTGCATGACCTGATTTTCATGATCGTTTTTACTACAGTATTGTTACGTTTTGATCCAAATTTTTCACCCCGATTTGAATTTCTTCACTGCGAGACTGTCTCGTCCGTCGATAACAATCATTCAACT
Organism: Harlomillsia oculata; assembly: GCA_019776145.1. Taxonomy (NCBI): domain Eukaryota; kingdom Metazoa; phylum Arthropoda; class Collembola; order Entomobryomorpha; family Oncopoduridae; genus Harlomillsia; species Harlomillsia oculata. The sequence continues at coordinate 4,283 of JABASF010000498.1, read as the reverse complement.
GTTCCAGAGTCTAGAGGGGCTTCCTGGACCGGTTGTTGTACTCACCATTGTCATTCGAATCAATTGAAAGTGTATTTCTCAAAGGAAGGATTTTGCCTACATTTGCATTCAAATTGCAAATTATAATAGAAACCTTATTGATTCCAATTCCAACACTATCGCTATAGTTTATTAGGTATACTCATCATCATGCATTCTATATATTCTACAAATTATTATTAGTTTTAGACGTTACGAAAGAGCAAAAAGAATATTCAAACGTTTACCTAAACTGGGACAGACAAATTCCAGCGCAGTTATTGTATTAGGGGCAACAGTACTTTCAATAAAGCATGTTTACTTAACTAATTATGATCTAATGTAAATCACAATAGGCAAAAAATACCGTTATTTAGCACACTTTCGAGTACAGACGAATGAAAACTTCTTGATGAATTTCTCACCATAAAACCCAACGTGATACAAGCAAATCTGCTTTCACAAGACGCAAACGTGAAAGTGAAAGCAAATGTGTTCTTCTATCAAAGAAAGCTGTTTAACAACAGAACAAAAGTTAACAAGATCAACAACCAAAAGTAATATCGTGCATTACTTCAGACCTAATAACTACGTACTTAAAAAATTGGCAAAAAAGGCCCCAAAATAGGCACTTTCTCCAAAACACCTTATTCGCCAAACAATACCAAAAAACACGACTTATTACGGAGACAACGATTACTAACATGCAACTTAATATAAAATTGTAACCCTTTCTTCTTCATCTTCTTCATCTCGTGCGTTCCTGTCCTTTATTCAGTATCGTCGTTTCATTATTGGAATGTTATCGTTATGTCAAAAACTACTATATATGGTGCAAAATCTTCTTTTTCGCATGTGTATGGATGTCGCGAAATCGACAAAGTACTACATGAAATTCTACCCTCCTAAAACCTACAATAAAATTCAGCCAACTGAATTTTTCTGTGCTATACATCAAAGCTTGCATTCTTGCGAATGTGAGTTTTGATGCTGAGTATAAAAGTAAATCGTTGAGGCAGGTGTGAACCAGAATAAATTGTGAATGTGTGCTCGGTCACGACCAGTAAAACGTGACAACGTGAGTGGACATATTTAACATGTGACTACGACTACACTTAATGTTAAATCGATAGAGACGAAATGAGATGTCTTTTCAAACTGCTGTACAAAGAAATTAAGTGAACAATTATATAAAGTTTGTTTAAGAATTAACTTCCTCCTTGATTCTTTTTTATTGTTCTCTGGATGACTAAACGCTCGCTCGCATTCTTAACACTAATCACGTTGTGCTTTCATAATAGTCTCTGCATATTAACAATTAGCAATTTTAACTAGCTATACGCTTACATACGTAAACTTTCCACGGGACTTTAGTTCCCACTTGAAACGAATATAACATTCGTGCATACTAAAATACCAATTTGTATGAAACCGAATTCGGGATTCATAATTACAGCTGCCGATTTCCGAGGGGCGGCCTGAGGTTTCATTGTTGTCGATAATGTCGTTACCGTTCCCGTACTGTTGGCTACTTGACCATCGTGACTATGATTAATGGAATTGTTTGCGGCACCGTGCGGTACGGTAGTTCCTTGGGATGAAAAGCCCGGAGAAGATGTGGTACTGGAAATATTGCTTTGATTGGCATGTTCCTGAGATTTCAGTTCACCTTCAAATAGCTCAACAATCGATTTGACCCAATACGTAATCCTTTCGTAAAGTTGATCATAGTCTACATCCCAATTAAACCAACCCTCCGTTATCGGGGAATGTTGAGGAGGATGCGTTGTTGAACTTGTGAACTGTGAAGGAAGACGACTTGCGTTCACATGCGGAGGAGGATGATGATTGTTATTGATATGAGTTGATGAATTGTAATTGGGTGCGTCATGGTGAATTGTCGTGTTCTCGTGGTCATGTGGAATGATGTACTCTGAGCAGCTCATCCAATGACCAAATTCATTAAAAAATGACGCGAGGTACGACAATAGTGTTCTAATGTCCTCATGTTGGCAAACTGTTCCGTAAAAATGTTGCATGAAACAAATTTTGGCATCTTCATAATTTCTGAAAAAAAATTCCAATGATCAATGAATCGTTGGTGAAAAGAAAACTATGCTCAATCGATTCAAAAGGAAAGAAATTCTCACTGGCAAAATGTGTTTTTGTGCATAAACCTATGTTGAAGGCAACTGGTAAGTTGGGAATCGTCCGGAGCATGACAATCAGTGCGGACCGTTTCATTTAAAAATAAATCTGCATGAAAAATCAATCACTAGATCACTTGGTTGGAATCTGTAGATTTATAAATTAATTATTAATGAAAGTGAACTTGCTTATGAATTGCGTCGAATTGTGACAAAATGCATGAGCGAATCCTCTCGTGAACATAATGGAATAGTCAACAAAATCCGTATTGGATTCCGCATCCGTGTGAGACATGAGACATCCGGAATTCGGGTCTTTTAATGCTGTTGCAACGTAGCTCATGCAGTTTCCCCATAGCAAGTGATCTCTAAAACAAAATTCATGTGCCACTTGTTGTCTTTTGGAAGGTGTTCCAATCAAGGACAATTTTCTGGTTAGAGCTTCGCATTGCATCTACAAAAATTAATATCACGCCCATTGTCCATATCGTCATCACAGACCTTAATTAAAATTACAGTATGATACCTGGATAATTAATAATCGTAGGTAATCTACGTCAAAACTTAATACCATTGTCTTTTGATCCATCGTCGTTCTCAAATTACATGATTTGGACACTTCATGAAACGCGTATGGGAAGAACAAATAAGTAACCGGATGTGCCAATGCCTTTGCCATGTAATAGACATCTTCGTCTCGAAGAACTCCATGATTGTCACTATGATTTGTCTGATTATTACTGCACAAACAACGATTTGGAACAGTAGCCACAAATATTAAAACGCTACTTACAAATGCGCCGAAACAATGCCAATTTCCTTTCATTTTGCAATTAAATAGAACAACACTTAATCCTGAAACCTTACTTGTTCTCATCTAAAGGGTTCCAATGAGTTCCCCACCTATAAATCCACCGTGTCTAATTCCTGATTCAATTAGTACTTTTGTCTGGATGTGTTGAATGAAGGTGCCTTTGCATTCATTATTTCATGACTATCCTTTAAAGAAATTATCGTTAATTAAAAAGTTCAGACATACATCCGTGTGCATTCTTGTGCAAATCATTGTTCCCACAATTTGCAATACAATGCATCCAAAATAAAAATCACATTTTGTTATTGTCAATTTTGTCACGGTATGTCACCGTTAATAAGTTCGTACGTCATTGTTATTATGAGTCGCTAAATTATTCGAACAGCTCTCAAATTCACACGCAACTATCATTCATTTAGCATCCTCGCATCGTCAATGGAAAGAAAGTTGGCGATTCTTTCTTTGGATCATTGTCAATCAAATGATTAAAAAATTAAGCTGGATACATTGAATCATTATCATCCCACCTACGAACGTCACTCCAAATCGGCGGGAATGAACACTTATTGTGTTTGGAGGGAAATGCATTGTTTGCTCAGATTCTTATGATGTAATCGCTTTGTTATTCCAATTCCAATGCTGGACTGGAGGTTGAGAGTTGAGAGGCTGGACAGTCCACGGCACTCGGCACGCCGCATTCAATTCACTGAGCTTGTTGAACACCTCAAAATTATTTTACTTTTCGTTCATCTTTTGCGCTCTCAATTATTGATTAAATAGGTTTGTAGTTGTTAATTACGTATCCTTGTATGTCAAAAAAGCGATTAGTGTGGCAAATACAATATACAAGTTTATAAAGTACAAGTTGATAAATAATAATTACGTGTGTAATTGGTTTTAATCTTATCTGATTCTCGTCTCTGAAACAAGAGAAGCTTTTATTGTGTGTCCTTGTAGCGTTGCAGCGCGCATAACCTGAAAACCATGAGGTAAGGTTTGTATACGTTCACAAACAGATGATGAAACGTATTTTTTGATCGTCACGTTATCATTAGGTTTTTGTGCTGGTCGACAAAGACAATGTATTGCGCAATGTAAAGATATGTAACTAGCATTATTTTTACATTGTTAATGACACGACAAACATTTCATTAATTATTGTGCTGTTAAAGTTTAACAATACGTATTTTCCTGTTTACAGTAAATACGGTAATGGTAACTTGAATTCAAAAGTTAACTTGTGTTTTATAACATTTAATGGTCTAGTTCAATGGCGTCAAAAATCATAGCTTTGATTGACATTG
>JABASF010000497.1:0-40044 GCA_019776145.1 Harlomillsia oculata | reverse complement strand
AAATATTATGGACTGTCTTTGTCCAAACCATATTTGCCCGATTACACAAAAGCAATCTCAATTCAAGATGTGTGTCGCATACAATAGCTAAAAACGCACACAAAAGCTGTAATCTGCAATATATCAACTCTCGAAATCGAATAGCTCTGTTACCTTCTCCTAACTCCTATTATTATTAATTAATAACTAATTAAACCAGTCGTCGTGTTCTTTAAAACAAATATTATACTTCTCCTTGATATTTAAAATAAACTTGTTGTGTTAGTTTCGTGAATCCCGTTGAATTCTATTTATATAGTTTGTTCGATCTTATCTATCTTATTGTTACCCAAAGTACATATTCTCTGAAACAAAATAACAAAGGCACAAAGTTAAAGAGTGAGCGTTGAAGCTTTATAAGCACGATTACGATACGATACGATTGCAGATTTTGTGATTTGATTTGATTCCCTGCTTGCTTTTGTTTTTCTTGCTGCAGATGTTAGAGCAAAAATAATATTATTGACGGTAGGAATTGCAGTGGAGGAATGAAGACGTCAGTAGGGAAAGCACTCAGCTTTTATAGCAAGTATGTCGTACATATGTGTGTACTTGTTTGGGAGCGACGTGGACTATGGACCTATGGAGAATATGCGGGTTTTTCTCGATTTTGGCATTGAGAGCACGTCAAGTAGTAAAGTCAGTCCCTCCTTACTTTACGAGTAGTCCCTACCCGTTTTTTGTTGATGGGCGAGAACGAGAAGGAGTCGGGAATTTAGAACTCGGGAGATCGAACTTTCCTCTCTGCTCATGCCGACTCATTTCCGACAACTTCCTAACACGGTCCAGATGGATAAAGGGTTGTTGGTCCCTGCTCCAGTAGGGTTTACTCTCTATTTTACTTTCACACTTCTCACCTTTTCACTTTTTCTCCACTTTTTTCACTTTTCTTTCATTTTTAACGTACGGTGACCACGGCGGTACGCCTTACTTGCGTTGTCTTTCTTCACTTTTCACTTGATCATTTGACGCTTTCCTTAGAAAAACTACTTTCTTGTTTGTGGTCTGTGGAAGCAATCGAACGCATTGTACATTATACGCGCTCTGTACATTTGTACTTAAATAAGACCTTTTCTTTTGGCATGCAAAACGTTGGATGTATTGTATGAGTATGAGGTAATGAGGTTGACTACTAATATAAATGAAAAACAAAAACAGTGCATGCACAAGTTTAATTTAACAAACGCGTATCAGAACTGCATGAACGTTCAACAACGTTCTCCCTTGTATGCAAAATGGGAGCATGTTAATGTTTCATATTTATAGACCAAAGACCACGCGATTTCATGTAAACTATTCAGCAGGCTGTACTCTGTACTATTAGAAGAACTAGAACAATAATCCATAACATATAGGATTAAACCAGGATTACCAGGATTCTAATAGTACAAAGACCTAAAGAGGCTTGTTTTCGTTTGGGATAAGGGTATAACGGTGGCGAAAAATGCGCACAAAATTATGCATGCAAGTGACTTTCTTACATACTTAAACCATTTCAGTAGCTTTACCGTTACCGTTTACCTTGTGTGTTGTGTTTGTGTCACTAGATTACAATTTACAGCATTATGCACCTTCAAATTCAACACGCGTTAGATCATTTTTCTCTCTATGATTACATTACATGACATGAGATTAATTCTGCAGCATTACTAAAAATAGTCTTACCTTGATTCGAAAATCCATATCGACAAATCGACATCCACCTAAAAAAGCAAAGAAACCTAACTACAACTACAGGAATCTGTGGATTCTCTTCCTTATTATACTATGTAAAGTGCAAATGATCAAAGACGAAAGACGTCAAGACCAGACCAATAAACTTTGAAGAATGAAAGAATGAAATCGCGATTTTTAAAGTTAGTTTTAAGACTTTAAAGTTCGATATATGTTTTCTTGGAACGTTCATGCCTTTCATGACTCTTCAAAAAATGCGTTGCGGGCATTGAATGTCTCGTCATTTTTAAGCTACCGGCCTTCCTTGTGGTGGACCAGAAAACATGATCATTTATTAAGTTCATGGCTACAAAGTAAGCTGATCTCTTGATCTTTTCTAGGTTCACTCAGGTCCACTGGTCCACACCATGAAACCATGATCAGTATTACTATTAGCGATACTCACAATAACAATAATACCGGTTTGATCTACTTTAGCTCATTTTTTTCAAACGCCCATGTAAAAGGTCTAAAGGTCGCAAGCGCGATAACCTGGTGAGATAATGAGGATTACTATGAATTTACGACAACCCATTTCATTGACATGAATCATATTTGATATGAAAATAAACAAACTAACGTTTCTCATCTTGTGTTACTCCTCTGTCCTGTCGTTTCAACTGTTTCACGAATTAATGAATCATTATCATTACAAAAAGTTACAGCGGAATGCGCAACATGAAAAATGTTCCTTGAACCGTCGTGTACATACGAATATGAACGATGATAAAAACCTTATCAAAAGACCTAAAGACGTTTGACTCGTTTGACGTTATTTATCCTTTTTCTGTTCTCGTGAAATGTGATTGTTTTTAATGACATTAATGAGCTCAACGTCAAAAAGTCGCGTTGAACTTTAAGTTTAAAATGAAAAGCCATGACTTTATGATTTATTATGACTTATGACTATGACGCTTATTAACTGTTGAACGTCAAATACTTTGAAGTCATGTTTTAACTTTTTAACTATGTACATTGTATAAATGACACAGAAAATGAAGTCTCTGTCTTTTTCTTGTCTTGTCGTCTTTATCTCCTTATCATAAAAGTAAAAAGTGTATTAAGCATCGAGAAATCGAGACAAGGAGAGAACAGAACTGAGACAAGATTGCTTTTACATTATGAGTCATAAGAAAAATGAGGAACGAAACCGAAACCCTTCTTTCAAAGGCTGAAAGATCCATCAAGAACCCAAAAAACTTGAAGCAGACGCAGTGTGTTTCGTGTGATTCCATTCCACTTCCACTATACATTTCAGAGGTCTGCTGGAGTGAGAGTGGAGAAGAGGAGAGTATTATTAAGATCTTTTTACTTTCATATCTTTCGAGTCTTTCTTGGGCTCAAAGGGCAATTCTCTGTACACTTTTAGATCGTATCTCGTATAAAGTATTATAGAAATGAATTACTGACGACTGTTTTTAATTAAAACGACTGTGTTCACTTCACGACGTTCACAACAATACGATTATATTATAAGACTGGGATTTTTGTGGTGGCAATAATAATGAACGTGTGAGATACGGGAGATCCGCCCAAAAAGGAGTTTTGAAAGAAGACCTGGACAACAAGACAACAGAGGACTTTGTCTGAAGATGTGTCACTTGCCTTATTTCCTATTGTTGTTCGGGATTCTGGTGAAGACGGGCACAGCGTTTTTAACGATCACAGTCACGCCGGGACAATACTTTCAAGTAGATGTTCCCAAGTCACTGGGATCGAATCAAGGCTCAATTTTTGATGAAGACACTGATGAAGATTGGTACCGTGTGAATGAGGAAGAGGGTTTGGTGTATGGAGTGTTACCACCGGAAGTCACGACTGAAGAGGTTGTCATCGGGAATGATTTGGTGGCCATTCGAGTGGACCGAACAAGTAAGAAACGGGATTGTAGTTCAAGAATATGGGTGTCACCAAAGTCCAAAGGAGATTTCAAGGAAGATTGGCTGGGGAGACGAATTCATATCTTAGATGATGTTTTGAGAGGTTGGCGACCACTGTCTCGGGTCAATCGGTCAAGCGTATTAGTTTTTGCAACTGTCGGCGACAACAGTCAGAGCAAAGTTCACAAAGGTAAATGGAATGGGCTATGGATAAGATTGTAAAAGTCATCGCTTTTTATTCATGGTTTTCAATCTTCTTTGCGTTAGGACTTTCGTGGATTTAATCATCTTTATGTTTTAAAATTGATAGGTATTCCAGTTGATTTATGGACACCTTGCAAATGGTCACGACGAACTATCAAATGGAAGCTGGAAGGACTGCGCTCAGAAATGGATTCGGATATCAGCCTTGGTATGACCAAAACCAAACATTCCTTTATGAAGAAGAGGGATACACTTTTACAAGCAGGTTTGGGATCTGGGCATTCCATTGACGGTGACATGACTCATTATGATGACGAGGATGAAGAAGAAGAGGAGGAAGAAGACATTGAAGGAGATTATTCTGAGCCAGATAATTCCATCAATGTTGAACCTATACCTAGTGAGCGAGTCGTTCCTATTCAACCTACACCAACCTTTGTAATTCCAGTGTCACACAACTCTAGAGAATATCAAAACAACATCTATTCCAATGCTCATGATGAACTAATCAAGAATAACACCGAGTTCATTCCAACAGTCGAAGAGACCGAAGATGTACAACTAACATCATCGGAAGAAGTTGACCTTCATGAAAATATGGAAACGGTTCTTATCAGTAGTACTGCCGTTCCAGATTTCCAAATAATGTCAACACCAACTTTAGATGCCATACCTTCGAAGAGCATGTCATTTTTACCAATGTCAACTCCAGTCGTGAGACATCACCATCATTCACATCATAGACCTCACGAAAAAATGACTGCTAGTGATTCGGATGATGTAATCCAGAATACTATAACTTTCGACTGTAATACAATTTTTAGAGTGAATAAGGGAAATAATGTGGATCTGTTAACTTGTAATCTGTAGATCATCCATATCAATACACAACTTGGATCTGGAGACGGTGACGGAGATCAACTTCAAACTCCCGTGGTCACACCGACAAGAACTCTTAGACCATCTCATGCATCGTCGCTGGTTGTTCCACAACCAGAAAACTCACCTCCGCGAATACAAACAACTCTTCAGAAACTGGCATTGACCGCTGGAACGATTTTTCGTTATAAAATTCCGCCTAACACGTTCACAGATCCGGAATCAGGAACTAATCTTCGATTGGAGTTTTTGCCTGCTGACAATGAACTGGTTTCTGGGCAGTCATCGTGGATATATTTTGATACGAACAAGAATGAAATCGTAGCACTCCCGACAAATGATGATGTGTCTGAATGGAGGTTTAATCTTGTGGCTTATGACAACTTGAATGAATCTGTATCGCAACAGATCATTGTTTCTGTGCGACAAAGACAAAAGTCGAGACTGTGGAATCATTATTTCAATCTGAATTTTGGAAAACTAACTCCATCCGGACAGCAGCCCTTGACTTGGGCTGTCGATCTCATTGAAAGACTATCCAATTTCTTGGGCGGTAATAAACCAGAGTCTGATCTCGTGGTTGTGAAAGTCAGTGGTACGTCATATCCTTTTGAAGTTGTTTGGGTTAACGAAACCCTTGTAACGGGGAACAGGTATGTAGTGTGTACAACACTATATCCGTAATTATTGCTCTCCCATAATCATTAATGTTTGAATACCTAAGTTAAATTCTTTGCTCACTCTGAAGGTGTCCTGTGGAGGAGTTACGGGACATTTACGCTCGACTTACATCTTCTTCATCTGGAGATCCCAGTGCTGCTTTGTCTCGCAAATTAAGACCATCTTTTAGTCCAGAAAAGATATACGTAACCCTGCCTACTCAGCAGTCGATTTGTGACAATAGTCATTTGAACTTTATTGTGGAGGGTCAGCCCGTCTCTCAAAAAACTCCACAACCGACACCTCCGGTGACTCGAGGGGAAAATTATCCTCCTGCCATTAAAAACGCAATAGACTTCATCAACTGTACTGCTGGACGATTCTTATTGTTTAAGGTACTTATTGTCTGTGTTCAGGGTGATTTGACATACAGTGTGTCATATCACCCTGGTCTGTGTTGAATTCCATGTAATTGGTGCTGAAATAACTGTTTCATTATTTGGGCTTATTATATTAGGTACCGGAGGACTTCTGCTATGACCCCGAAGATGGTGAAACTCGACGTCTCAACCTCAAGCTGACTACGACTGATCAGACTGAAATAAACAGTAACTTTTGGCTACAATTTGACTCCCGAAATCAGGAATTTTATGGCTTGCCATTAGATCAACATGTCGGCAGTAAGGAATACATTCTATCGTGCTTCGACAGCAGAGGCAGATCTGTACCGGACGTGTTAGAATTGCATGTTAGTCCTCGACAGCCGTCAAACCAGTATTTCAATGCTGAATTCCGTCTACATTTCGAATCAATACCGTTTACTCCGAGTGCTATCCGAAAGTTCATGGAGAAGCTCAGTTCTTCTTTCGGCGACTATCCAAAAATGGACAATATTGTTGTTAAAGAGTTTTCCGAAAATTCTGGTGAGTTAACAGTTAAAAGTTAATACACATAAAACCTTTTACTTTAACAGTAGTCTATAGTCTATTAATAATAAAATTAATCACGCTTAACAGGACAAGTATACTTTGCCTGGTACAACCTGAGTAATCCTTCAACAGAAGCAGAAATAACAGAACTTAGGAAAGTTATGCTAAGCAATGAAGGTCCTTTGAACAAAAGAATGATCCAGTCTTTTACTCCCGAGTTCAATTTGAGCATCGGAAACGTGGTTCCAATGGGAAAGCTTCTAACAGCAAGTACACCCATTCATTTCGATCCCGACTTTGGAACCAAAGTAAATACTGGTACAGGAAGTAACATTGACACGGCTTCAACAGGATTTCCGGATTTCTTCCAGCCTTATAGGTACATTCGCAGTTACCAGTATCATTGTATCATAGTCTTAACAGCTGAACCTATAGTCTCCATTTTAAATAATAATAATTTTATGTGCTGTTTAAACAGTAATTACCTGGTGACGTACATCATTCCTTCTGTTCTGATTGCCGTCATGGTTCTTCTGGCACTCTTGATTGCTTGTTTATTGACTCGAGCCCGTGGACCTAAGGGACTTCCACCTACAGCTATTGACGAAGAGGAAAAGCGGACGTTCATTCAGAAAGGTGTACCAGTTATCTTCCAGGATGAACTAGAGCAAGTTGAACAGACACAACGTTTCAGAGGTATGTGTTGTATTTTTATACAGTACTATTGTGTTGAGACTTGTTGTGAAAGGTTTCACTGTATACAAGTCGCTATTTGATGTAGAACCATCAATGGGACGTATTCCGCCAAGTTACTCTACAACTGGTTCTACACGTTCCAAATCACCAGCAATCCTACGTGAAGAGAAACCTCCATTGCCCCCAGAGTATCAACCGCGGGTACTTCGTCACCAAATGATAGATAATCAACCAAGTTACCAACCACCGCCTGCCATTCCGCATAACATGTACCCCTCATCATCAGGAGGATTTGGAGGAGTAAACAAATTAATGCATCACCCTGCAAGTCGAAGTGGACCTATTCCAGGGGGTCCTATTGGTGGTGGTCCTGGTCCGATGCACAATATTGGCTATAGAAAGCCACCTCCATACGTTCCACCTTAAGACAGTTTGTTGTGACGTGACTGGATAACAATAAAACGCTGTCAGTTCTGCTTCTGTGGATGTCGAAGACTGTACAGCGCCTTTAAGTTTTGCCATAAGTTTTCGCAACTAACGAGTCGAAGTTCTGGTTTTTACATGTAACCAAAAGCAATGCATTTACTTTGTTCTTTATTACGGTAGTCATGCTATATGTTATTTGTTCCATTAGCTTATAGTTGTCCACTGCCCAGTGTATTTGAATAATGACTGGAACGTTTGTTGGGTGATTGTTTGTAGAATAGTAATAGTAATTAGTGAGTCCTTTTGACGCGAACTGTAATGATGTCAGGTATGCATTTGGTAGCAAATAAGTCAGTAGATTAACATAATCAATAACATTTAGATACGTATTGACATATCGCCCTTTGTTTTTTGGTATCGATGTCTTTATACTGTGTATGTTAATATTTAACCAATTAAATGTAGATTGATGAACAACTTTCGGTAATTTGTAAAATAAAATGACACAGTCACGGTGAATGTAATAACAATACCGGTTGAGCTCGCTGAATATGAACATACAGGTAGTTCATTTTTTCTTAGACTTCTTCTTGCTTTCAGTTTCAGCTTTCTTCCCTTTCGTTCCTTTAGATTTCTTGTTTGACTTATTCTTCGGCTTAAAATTTTGCTCGACCAGAATCTTTCGCCACCATCGTTGAATTTTCCTGGCACTGAAATATTTTGTAAATATTTTAATTCTTTCAAGTCGATATTCTTCTTCATCTTCTTCCCATATGCCCACTTTTGCATCCAAGTCTTCATAAAGTTTGGTTAACTTTTGTAAGACAACTTCTTTGGAACCGACGGAATTTTGGGTACCGCTGAGCTCTCGATCTAAGTCTTCCACTTCACTTTCAAGCTTGTCTTTCCATTTGCTCAATTCAATCTCCAAATCCTGACAATGCAGTTCAAAATAAGCATTGATGCTTTTATGGGCATATTTGTCTCGAAACATTTCGACTTGGAGTAATTTTTGTTTTTCCTTAAGACGTCGAAGAATTTGTTTTTTGTCTTCCTCTCGCTTCATTTCATCCGTGTAAAGGGGTTGTTGTCTAGCACCCATTTGATCCGGACCCTGGAAAGTGGAAAGTAGGATTATAGTAGGATAATACAAATTCCATTGGTGTGAACTTAACCAATTCGTGTATGCAAATGAATGTGTAATGCAATTATGACTTTACAATTTGTTTGCATCGCTCCATGATTGCTGCGGATTGTAACATCGTTGATATGATTACTATCCCGAATTTTTCCGTTTATACCTATAATCTTCTTAGGAATACCAGCAAACAATTTTGACAGTGTCCTACTCCCTTTGTTCAATTCGAAAACCTCTAAAGGTGCGACAATAAACGGTAACAAAATATTGTCCTGGTTATTAAACTCAGGTAAAGCCAAGGTTCACGGCAAAAAAATTCACGGTAAGAAATTCGAATAGATGAATAGAATTCAGCTGTAAGCATTTAAGAGGACTGAACCGAACTGTTTTTTACTGTACAAGTACGAACGAATGGATTGTATTGTATTTATTACACTTTCACTTATAAGAACATTGATTAGAACAAAGCAAACACTTGAACATTAATTTAGTAATGGAATATTTTGATTTTACATAACAATGTCATTTCATGACCACTAATAGCATGTAACGCCTGCTAGGCATGTTTTCAAATTAAACACTTTCCAATTTAAACTGGGTTACTTTACGACGCCAAAAAACCAATAATCAATAATTCACACTCGCATTAAACCGAAAAACTGAAGAAACAAAATTAACAAAATCTTTAACTTTAAATAGCTAAAAAGAGGCCTATAGTAAACTACATGTCTCGATGATGCTATAGCCAAAAAAAAAAACAAAAACGCAGACACAATTCCTGAGGTTACACCTGTCCCCCGCGAATAACAACGATCATTAAGTATTCCTCTTTGCTATTCTCAGCTCCAGCTTCCAAAGCCGGCACACTCTTCTGCAACAATTCGCTGCTGAATGCGCATGGAGGAAACGCATACAAAACTCCAGTTGACGGAGCCGCTTCTTTAATATTGAGAGAAATAACTCCAGCAGCTTCTTTTTGTTTCAAGTATGAAACTAAGTTTCTTAGCGGACGAGACTGCACTCCGGGAGACGAAGATGCTCCAGGCTCTGGTGAACCGGGATTAATGGGAACTGCCATGAGAACTCCGTGTGCAGATGACGTAGCCACTCGTTTCTGCACATCGTCCAATTTTGACTATAAAACAAAAGTTAATACAAAATTACATAATGAAATTGAAAGTTGATACAGATTGCACAACAACGTCAGTTAATACAATGTTATATACATACCTGATCCAGTCGAAGACGTTGTGTGATTCGTAGCTGTGGTTTATTATCGTCATCCTTCATGATAGACTCCACAACTTCCACTTCACCTTCCAAAATGTGCATTCTTAAGAAAAATATAAAGTTGGGCGTTATTTTTTATGTACCACAGATGCACTTTTGAATATATTTTGCGAACATTGCTTTGAAATAATTCCAACCTGCAAGGAAATGACGAATTTTTCAAAATTAGAGAGCCCTGCCATCCCAAAGGAGCTTTGCGCGTCAACTCAGACACTGATCGAACCCCGCTAAGCGCAGTGCTACTCGGAGTTCCAGTCACAGATCCATTGTTTCGTCGACTTCTACTTCTGTCCAAAGATTCAGTATCGGACCCAGGGCTTGTGCAAAGATCCGTGCCCCCACTGTGTGTTGACCCAGCTGTAGCGACAACACCTTCCTCTTCTATTAAAAGTAACATAGTAATTTAACGGCTCATTGTTCATATATCTTGCAACTGATAATTTCACAGGCTTTATATCGGTCTTACCTCTATTTCTGAATCCAGATCCACCACCACCACCACCACCGCCACTATTGCCATTACCTCCTGCTCCACGTTGCATACCTGAAGCAATATCGTGAATCGTGAATTTAATACACAGGTACCTATGCAAATTAACTAAAATTGCTCGTGTAATGTAATCGCTAAAATTTAGTACCATCATTGTAGTCATAATCTCTTTTCAAATTTCCATATCCAGCAGGAGGACTGTTGGCATCAGCAAAATCAGTTCTAAGTCGACGATCAGGACCCCCAAGTGGGTAACCACGCATATCCTTAACTGCTGCTTGGGCAGCGTCGATAGTTTCGTAAGTGATGTATGCATATGGCTCACCTAAAAGCATATATTTTCCGTAATCAAGAGTTACGATCACAACTAGAACCGTTTATGAAAAGAAATCATTAACTACCTTTAGCCCAGTCAATTTTTTTGATGCAGCCAAATCGATCAAACTCTCTTTCTAATTGCTGCATAGTCGTCCACGCTCCCAGTCCTCCAATCCAGATCTTTGTAGTCGGATTAACCTTGCCATAACCAATTTTGCATTGAAACTTGCCAATATACTGACCGGACAATTCGGTTTTAGCTCTGTATCAGAAATTCCTCGTGTTAAGTAAAGTTCCGCAAAATGTACACTTATGAACTCTGCTGTAAGAGAGAATGTAAAGAGTTTATGTACCTTGCAGCCATGTCAAGATTGACATAGCGAACAAATGCATAGGCATTTCCAGTACCAGGAGGTGGTCGCTTAATGTCAATGTCTTCAACTGATCCATAGCGAGTGAAAATACGTCTCAACTCCTCGTCAGTAATATTAACTTCCAAATTGCCGGCAAAAAGTGTGCGAGTAGCTAATGGATCATCCTCTGGCATAACGTGATGGAGATAATTTGGGAATTTGTCCTTCTTGTTTTCATAGCGTCCAGCATTTCCAGAGCCGCCCGGAGGGGGAGCGTGCATATGATGATTTCCTGCACCATGACCATGCTCACCACGAGGACCATATCTGTATCAAACGTGTCTTAATGTTAATTCACCATTTCAAACTCAGGAAAACATTTATTTACACGAACGTTTCTAACCGAGCGTATGGTTGTGGTGGTGGACGTCCCATGTATTCACCCCCATGATGATGAAGTGGAGGAGCGTCACGACGACCATATTCTCGACCCATTGGTGGTGGTGGGGGTGGAGCGAAACTGCCATAGCCCCGTGGTCCATGATGCTCCATTCGTCCACCGTGACCCTCAAATCCACGTTCCTCTCGACCTCGAGGAGGTCCATCATGATGCCCACGGTTATCATAAACTGGTGATGATCTATACAGAATTCATGAAGCATTACAGAAAGCTGAATGGCAAAAGGCATCATTGCACTGCGCAGTGGAAAACTGCGATAATACTTCAACTTTAGAGTTGAGTTAACTATACTGTACATAACCGACAATGACATCACAAGAATTAAGAATAATGTAAAATTGTTTACCACAAATTGGCAAAAGGGAAAATGAAGTAGAAAAAGAAATTACCAGCAGCGATGTGCGATTACTATAACTTTTTAGCACACGCACTGAACCACACACAATCTTCCATTTTAAAATCTTATATAGCAACAATGCGCCTCAGAAGTGACCAGTGAACACGTTCACGCACTATTTAGTAGTAGTACCGAAAAGACCCAGCGACACCAATCACTAAAACAATAAATTGGACTACATATAAATTTTAAATTGTTTAATACAACTTAAAATTGCATGTAGGTAGGACATGAAGACATGTGGATTTATGCTAATATTTTTTCATTCGGGCTCCTTTTTGCACCTTCAATTGGCACATGCACAGAAATGCTCCTATAAAAAGATATGATGGAGGGTAAATTGCACCATAAAACATTAACCCAAAGGATTATACAAAGAACTCAACAGAGATGAGAAATGGGTTTTGTTAACTTGCTGAATTTAACGCTTTCTAATCTTCTATGCTCTATTCAATTAGATTCGATTTGGGTTTCAAAATTGAAAAACGAAGAAGCGGAATTCACACATTGATTCACAATTTAGATTTTAGATATCACAATTTAAAAACTGAGCACCAAGAACCCATAATAATGCATCACTGCTCCCACAATGCCACTGGACGGGACGAAACCCATTGAACTGTGTATTATTAGTAAGATGTAATGTAGTTAAGTAGATCATCTATACAACTTTTGAATTACAGAGCGAGCATTAATCGAATATACAACCAATACAACTGACAAACTGACAACTGAGACAGATGTGTGATTCAGAGATGGGCAGATTACATACAAAATAATGTAATTGCAATTAATAAGAAGTCGTGATTGTGTTATACATTTATAATTTTCTGAAACTCAAATCCACTGAAGACAACAAAAATAATAATTTCCAGATAAAAAATTTGAAACAAAAAACACTAAAAAACACGAGTGTTTATCCCCTTTCAAATGACAAAAAACTGAATAATCACTGATAACATTACCACGTGACTTCCAAATCAAAACCACACAATTGCGATTCCACAGCTCGAAAACTCGTAACCTTACATTCCAACAATGAAACCGTTGAAGGTCACATTAAACTAATTCATTTAGAATGGAACTGGAAACTCCCAAGATGATGAATTTCCACGTAAGAACACAACTGGCACGCGCTTTGCAACCACAAAACACGAAGAGCGCAAAAACCGCCACGGACTTGTATTGATTTCACAATAATGAAGACATCATGGAATCGGTCGGGGCAACAACAACAACGTTGACAACCAAGCCATTTCTTTTCCTTTATTTACTAACTCTGTTCCAAAACCATGTGATATCAAACTGGTGGTCAGAGACGACGGACCAAAGAAAATAACGCCGTGAAATCACTGGATTACGACGATATTCAGCCAATTGCATTGGAACAGAGCAATGGATCGAATACATTGGAACCGATTATAAACAAAATGCACAACAAGCACGTTCACACGGGAAACAACAATCCTCAACTTGCGAAAACGTAGTAGCCACTTAGCCACACTGTCGAACCTTAAAAACTCGTAACGGTAACAAACTGAATTCAATTTGTGGGGAATAAAATGCGGAAAAATACCTTCGGTAGTATTTATCATATTCACCAGCCCCGCCACCATGATGATGGCTCCCGGTCGGCGGAGATGAGGCATGTCCTCGATAACTTGCGGATGGCGGAGGTGCGGTCGCCGTCGTGGCCGGGACCGACTCGTATGCTGCTTCAACCATGACTGGTTTGTCGTAGATGATAATTCTTGATTTGGAGTGTTTCGCGTCTCTTGCGTCTTCGTAACACCGAAAATACACGTAGGCCACTCGTTCGTCTGGTTCGTGAACTATCTTCACACTGATGTCTCCAAAACGCTTAAATTCACGGTACAACGTTTCACGGACCACTTCGTCGGATGCTTTCGTATGTAACGATGAAATACACAACACTTTATAAGGATAAGGACCGCTCCCAGCGTTTCCGGCACCACCACTTGAACTATGTGAACCACTATGACCTCTCGATCTGAAACAGAAACAAGGTCAATGTTAAAAACCCGTCAAATACATGTCAATCAACATACTCAACATTACCACAGCAATTCAATTAAAAGAACTTATTCACGGACTTCTTGTCGACTGGTCAATACTATACGATATACGATCCTCGTGAGAATCAGATTATGACAAACTGACTCAATATGGAGTGACCAGCTGGAAACTAACACTTTAAACAACAATCTCTGCAGTTTCCATAAGCAAATACGACTTCCGAAGCATCCCAGTGGATCCGAGTTATATCAAAAACTTTAACAATATTTAGCAATTAGCAATCAAATCAATCAATTTAGCAATCAAAACTTTAGCAATACAATATTACAAAAAAGGTGCAAAGATTCAATGTTTTGAAATTATTTAAATACGTTTTAAGGTAATACATAATAAACTATAAACATACGACTCTTTATAAGATCGGGAATTGTTGTAGTCCTCGTATCTTCGTGGCGGTGACCCTCTTTGTCTGGACCCAGAGCCATGTCGTCGAGCGTTGTCAACTGACCCTTCGTCACTGTCGTCATCATAGCGTCCCAACGTACCAGATCTTGACCTTTTCGACATCCCACTCGGAGGACTATCCCCTCTGTCACTCCTATCCCGTTTCATTCCAGTTCCCCCCTTATACATATTGTAATCTTGAAATGTCACCCAATATTTAGGAAAAAAAAACAAGAACGTTCTTAAGACATTAAAATTCACAATTTCACACTCGTTAACCTTCGCGTTCTAACAGACAACCGTGATTTGTTAGCTGTCAAAGTTTTACTTCAGTTTGGTAAGTTAAAAAAAATCTGTAAAGATTCTCAGAGAATGAAGAATAGGTTGACTTGACTTGACCAAAGAACGAAGATAAAATGGCTGGCAATGGAAATTCGCTGAGGCAGCACAGAATACAGCAAAATGAGCAAAAGTATACACAAACAAGCCATAATAAAGATAGAAGTTGGAGAAGAGAAGAAGAGTCCATTCGTCCATTTCCATTCCTCCGTTCCTCCATTCACTTCACTTCCCCTACTGTCAACCGTAAACCCACCACACACCACCCATCAAGCCGTGTGTGGTGTGTAGTCGTAGTAGTAAGTAGTCTGTGTAGTTTATACTGTATACGGCGTCTCACTCGACAAGTCAATATACTCTGCGCGATACTTTTGGGTCATGTTTTTGGAATTTTCTGGTTAAAAAATGACTTTTATTTTATGTTAATCCTATCCTAATCCTTTAGAAAAACGTTTAAAAAGTGTAATAATATCCTTGAGCCTTCAACCCTTCGTCAAGTGTCCAAGCCTTAGCTGTTGTAGAAGACACAGAAGACTATAAAAGCTTTTATTCAGGATTCATAGGAAATGTTCCAAAAATGGATGCACTTTGAACATTCATGCTTTCATGCATGAAAAAAAAAGATTTAAATAAACCATTCCATGGGCCGCCACATTTTATTGTTTTGAAGTTTTATAATTCTGATTGGAATTTATTTTTCAAAAAAATGTCATTGTCAAGTGGTACATTATTATTACTCTTTTGACATCACAATAACAAATTCAGCATTGTTGCAAAGCACAATTTATGTGTACACATACACCTTAGATTTTTTCATGATTCCATTTTTCAAACCCATCAATTCTTGAATATTATAATTTAAGACAAAAAACATGATAAATAAAAGTTTGTTATAAATATGACATGATCAGTCTATTACATAGGTTCTTACTAAGAACGTCAAAAAAATGTCGCCATTTAATGATTATAGTAGCAGGCTAACAGGATTGCAGGATGCTTGTAAATGTTAGTTCAGAAGTTCGTTTTAGCATTACAATTCATTAAAATATGTTTATCTTCTTGCATTTAACGTCTGTTTTCAAAATATTAATATTGCACCATAAAACTGTTGATAGTTTGTCGACGACTCTCTCATTTGAAACATGAAAGGAGAATTAATAACCACCTACAACTTTGAAGTTTCCAAAGTAAGGAGAGGATTACAGTTTTAGGAAAAGCGGGAGGAGGGGGAGTCAATTGACCATACAGTCATTAAAATGGAAATATTCAGAAAAATATTTTAGGAAGAGGTGGACGATGACGAAGTCCCAGAAAATTGCGATGCTCGATGACACAATTGGCTCACAAAATCATCATACTCTTGGATGTTGGATTCAAATCGAGTAAGCTCGTCTTCAGTTACAATCGGATCATTCGGTTTCGCAGCACTTTCTTCAACGGTGCTGGGATGGTGACTCTGAAGCATCACTGGTGCCTGCTGGCACTCGTGAAACAAATTGAAAGGATCTGAGCGGATGTCCAATGCAGCAAATGGAGTTTTCTACAAGCCAAAAATAGCATCATGATGAGTATCAAAATCCTCTTAACCATGATGGAATGCAATAAAACAAATCAATGCTTTTACCAAACTGACAAGAATGAAATCGTCGGGGTTCTCTCCGCCGGATGGATTACCATCTGCTGAAGCCATAGTTGAACTCAGGCTTGATGAACTACTTTGGACACGAGTCTCGTCCTCAGCTGAAGCACTGGCAGTCTGAACGTCTTTCGGTTCAACATATTTAGTAGCCTTAACTCTTTGACTTTTTTGCAATAAGTTAGCAAAGGGAATGGGTTCTGTAGATTCTGTATTATTTATGGAATCATTTGAAGATGTAGCAAATGCAGGGATTAAACGAAGTCTTTCTGCTGCTTGAGCTTTGTTCATAGAACCATCTTCTTGGGTTGACGACGAGTCACTCGAAATGGCAGCAGGAGGAGGAACGGGCATAGCATAATGATCCGATTTGATCATAAGATTTCGTTGTTGCAATAGTCCAGTAGGCGATTCAGTCGGTAGTTGTTCCAATTTGGTTCGATAGTCTACATCGAGTGATAAGCTTCCAAAAGGCGTTCCGACCTAGAACAAACAAATAGCTATGCTTTAGATTTAAACTCGCCAGCTCAGTTTACTGGTTAGCATTAAATTAAGATCTTGCATTAAAGCACATAATTACAAGAAAGCGAAGCCACAAAGTATACTGACCTTTCCAATATGAACGAACTTCGCCCCTTCCCCTAAAACTGCCTGTGAATCTAATGGGGTAGCACAGTACACATTGTAATAGAGACTGAAATCATTTTCTTGATTAACTTTCATCCTTCGGCTTAATTTATAAGCTGGGAAGACTCGTGTCACAGTAATAAGACTTTTCAGCAAAAGACTCAATCGATTGTACACAGTGTACTGTACACGAACATTGATATCGACATCTTGTTCATCGAAACTAAGGCGCCACAACTCTAAAATTAAACTGGAGTTTTTCGTTTCATCCTCAGTCTCAGGAGTCGTCACATCACCTTCAGTTGGAGAATTGGCAGTTTCATCGGGCAATGGTTTCAAACTGATTTCAATCGTCAACGGAGCATCTGGGCCAAAAGGGGATGCTTCTAAAGCTCTCTTCGTTTGGTTGAGAATTTCTTCATTGTCATCAATGGTTAAATTAAACTGTGGAGAAAGTAAACATGTCATTGAATTAGTAATTAAGAAAGAATCGTGTCAATATCACCAAATCTTGCTCAATTAGACAATTCCATATTCCTACCCAATCTGCTCCTGAGCTAGCAGGTTTACTAGCAGTTTTGACCTTACTCCCAAGCCGTGATTGCACAACGACTTGTGCACATTTGAATGTGAAAAACTTGACAAATCTGTCAAAATCTTTTCTTTCATTCGATGTCCCATCGGAGGAATGATGGTGATGATGATGAGTATGATGATGATGATGTGGTGGAGGTGACGGACTGCTACTTCCTAGTTGCTGTTGTGCAAGCATAGTGTTTTTTCTTATGTTTAAAATGTAAAAAACTGAAATACTTTGGTTTTTAAGGTTTTCGGCACTACACCCAAAGTCAACACAACATTGTTATCATAATCCCATTGTCTTTGATCACATTTTCGAAAAAATTGTAAGAGATTCGGTCACTTTTAGTGTATTGCGACTTTCGTTCACATTAAAATTGGCAAACACTTATTGAGCCACGTTGTTGTCCATCTTGTGTCTAATCTGAATGCAATTTGAACTCGAAAGTCACTGTACAACGACAGATTATCAACTTCACTTCAGTTCCTGTTTGCAATCCAACTGCCCATTGGGACCAAATGGAGTGTAAAATTAACACAAACTGTTATTAAGCAGGATGTGATAAAACTGAATCCAATGAGCAAACTTACAAATATTGTGTGAATCGGCGAAGGCCTTACATTTAGGGTTCCGATTGTACCCAAGTGAGCTCAAACAGCCGTTCCTTTTTTTAAAGTGTCATTTCACATTCAAAGTGTCTTATCTATTTATCACCAATACGACTTCCTGTTTTGAAAAATAGGAGATAAGTCACAGTTCACAGTTAGTGAAAACAGATGTATACGGATAAACCTTAAAAGCTGATCAGAGAGACGAGGACATGAACACACTACTAAAGTCAAAACTGCATTGGACCAGATGGAGTCTTTGGTCTGTTCTCCGTTCTCCCATCCTCGTTCATTCTTTTTGTCTATTTTATAGCGAGAACGGATTGTAATTGGTTTTAGTAGGAAGTTTCCTTCGAAATTACGCTATAAAAAAATTTTGACAGCCCGATACGTTTGTGACCCATAAAACGTATTAAATGAGGATAACTTGTACAAATTCAGATCTGGAGTAGTTTCAAAACTGCTGCAGGAAGACATTTTGTGTAATGGCCTTTTCAGGTTTTTTAGATTTTTTTCAGAAGGAAAAGGTAAGAAATTGAAAGTTGTCACTTTCACTTTTGAGATTCGTTTCTTAAGTGTCTATTGTTCTTGTGCTATTATGCCATGTTTTACTATTTTAAGCCGTCGACCTCACTCAATGACTAGTTTACTGTTTATTGCAATTCACAATGTAAATTATGTATAATCTATAGTATAGTTAAATGTCGTTTTATTAGCATTCCAGTTTTTATTTTCAAAGGAGTCATAGTCATTCTCATTCATTAACTTTTATTCAATTCAATTTTTACTAGACTTTTCGACCGAAGAAAAAGTTTGAGCCGGGAACACTTCGCTATGGATTACACAAAGCGGCTCAAGCTAGTTTGTCATCGGGCATTAATTTAGCACAAGCAGTCAAGTTACCCCCTGGAGAAGATTTGAATGACTGGGTCGCCGTACATGGTAAGAGATTACGACATTTCCTTGAAAGATGAAACGATGAAAGATCTGTAGCGTTTTGCTCCGTTTTCAACTGATAACAACTTTATCTGTCGAGTCATTGCGTCGTTCTGTCTCACCAATGACATTTCGACATTTGACATCATGGAGATGTCAGTCCTCCATAGCCATACGGTTGACTTCATGCTTTGGTGTCGTCTTCTCGTGATGTGACAGAGTGAATGACAGCTCTGCTCTGCATGACTAATAAAAACAGGAAAGGAGGTTTATGATTCGTCATTTGTCATTCACCCGTTTCAATGTTTATTTTTGTAAATTGATAGTGGTGGACTTCTTCAACCGAGTTAACTTAATTTATGGAACTGTCTGTGACTATTGTACAGAGAAGTCATGTCCTACGATGTCCGGTATGTAATAAAATAAGTGGATGAGAAGCTAGTAAATGATAGTAAATGATAGCCGATAATAATTAATATTGTGTCTGCGAATTGTATTTAGGGGGACCTCGATTCGAGTATCTATGGGCGGATACAACAGTACCAGAATACAGGAAGCCTACTAAACTTCCTGCAAGCAAATACATTGCGTTACTAATGGATTGGATTGAAAGTCAAATTAATAATGAAAAGATTTTTCCTACAAGCATGGGTGCGTTTTTGCATTTTTCTATCGATTCTATACTGGCTTTGTGATCAATGATTATTTTGATTATAGACAGTCTTAACTTCAGCTATACTTGTTTCTGAATAGATTCTCCGTTTCCAAAGACTTTTTTGAATGTCTGTCGTAAAATTTTAACACGACTCTTTCGTGTGTTCGTACATGTGTATATTCATCACTTCGACAGAATTGTCGCTCTTGGAGCAGTAAGTTTCCTTCCTTAAGAATCAAGTCGTGTAGTATTAATAAACATACTTAGTGTATAAATGATGGCCATCCCACAACTGATCATTCGTCATCACTATTGTTTACAGGAAGCTCATGTAAATACATGTTACAAGCACTTTTACTACTTTGTGATGGAATTTAATTTGATCACCGCCAAAGAATTAGAGCCATTAAAAGAAATGACGGAGAAAATTTGTCCGCCGCTGCAGCCGCCAATATTTGAGCCACCAGCATCCGGTCCTGTTGGACTTCATCCTCAACTTCATTAAATACTGATTGCTGATTACCAACCAACGATCTTGTACTCTCGGGAATTTTGTTGGTTACCTCGTTACCTGTAAAGACACGAACACTGAACACTAAATCTCAAACACTAGCCAAGAACTATAAAAAATGCACCTGAAAATTGAACCTCCTTCGTACAGGAAAGTTATTCACAGTATTAAGAGTTTTATAATATATTAAAATTTTTAATTAATAGATCTGATTTTAGTTGAGTCTCAAACATGAACAAATCCCTTTAGTTAAGATTGTGAAACTCAATAATTCAGCATTGCCAAAGCCAATGGTTATAGCAATTTTCTTATTTAGGAGAAAGCAAACCCAAAGGAGAAAGTCATAATACACCATTTTCTTCATGGTGAAAGTTCACGAATTATGTTTCAGTTTCGTTACTTTCTACCTTCTTTCATCATTTACAATTACAGTAAGGCGAGTAAGGTAAGAGACGACACCAATTGTTGCAACGATTACACGTTACGAATTTCGATTAGGTACATATGCGAATTCGTTTTCGCGTGGATTCTTGTTTGTCTTTCGTTAGAAATATAGATTGTTTTACTTCCCATATCGAATTATAGTCTTATTATGATCATGATCAGTTGATTTTTAAAAAGATTTACATTTTATTTTACGTGTTTGTGGCTGACTTTCCAAAGTTCCATCACTTGTTATCCATGCACCACGTTTCTGTCTCAGTTATGTAAAGTACTAATGTTAATAATGCCAGAGATTACAATTTATGTTTTTTCTCCAAATGCCTTGAAAACGAAATCTTCAGGATCTCGTTAAACGAACAGTGTAACAATAACTATAAGAGTTCAAGTCAACGTAAGATCCTGCAAATAAAGTTGATCTTATAATAAAATAATATTTCATAATTCATAATATAAAAGCATTTTTATGATTTTCTTGTAAACTTACATTGTTACAAGCATTCATTCCAACTCTGAACAATGTCTTTGGGTCAACTTTCACCGACGACGATTTCCAAACGTCAAGGAAACTTCACCGGGTGAATAGTTTAGAAGCCNAGCATTCATTCCAACTCTGAACAATGTCTTTGGGTCAACTTTCACCGACGACGATTTCCAAACGTCAAGGAAACTTCACCGGGTGAATATAGTTTAGAAGCCTTACGCTTAGAATTGGAATCGATAGCCTTCATGCAGCCTCCGTCATCTCGAGAAAGACTATCGCCAATCGCCACGAGCATTTTATTATCGTATATAATTCATTAAATAAGAATTTTATGACATGAGCGATTGTACTAATATTCCTTTACAAATCTGTTCCACGGAGTTGCCCCTGGTTGGAAAATGTNCCTCCGTCATCTCGAGAAAGACTATCGTCACGAGCATTTTATTATCGTATATAATTCATTAAATAAGAATTTTATGACATGAGCGATTGTACTAATATTCCTTTACAAATCTGTTCCACGGAGTTGCCCCTGGTTGGAAAATGTTCAAGTTTTTCCAACAATAACGTAAACGCAACTCGTATTGGTACTTTGAGGCGCTTCTTGAACAGTGGCTTCATGAGCAATCGTGGTAAACTACTTTCTTTGCAACGGATGATCTCCAAAGCCGTGGAAAGTGGACAGCCCAGTGAAATCCAATTGGCAGAGGAAAAGAATGTCGTCGTATTGGATTTCCGAGCACTGGAAGTGTATCTTAAAAAGTAAACATAACAATTTCGCGTCTTGCATAATTCATGAGTTTTTTTGTACTTACAATTTTGTACATCGTATCTCGTATCTGTATAACAAACGCTTTCAGATCCAACTCCGTTGTTCAATCTGATAACGACTGGTTGCACACTTCTGGAGGGAGTCCAACGTTGAGTGGGGTCGTATCACCATCCCCGATTGGTAGTACTGATGAAGATGTTGAAAAATCAACTTCATTAGCATTACGGCTTCAACCGTCTGATGAGTTTGATTGGTTAAGCAGGTTAAGCCTTATGACTTTGTTCAACCTCAACCTCAATCGTGGTGAAAGTATGCAAATGAGCACAGGGCATTGTTCTTTCGTTTTAAATTCAGAGATCGCTTCGGGAAAATTTTGTCAATGTCTGAAGCGTGCGATGTTCTAAACATTCTGAAAGAATGTCCCAATTTAACAGAGAGCTTACAAGAGTTTTACATCAACACAAGACGAGATACATATCAAATCGGATCCATGATTGACATCCCGGCTCTTACAAAGGAAACTTTTGGTCGTATGCAAACAATCCATAAGCTTGTACTACGAGGAATGGCTGATGACGATATGTTGGCAAAATTAGGGAACGTGGCCGCGAATCTCCAACATTTGGACATTTCTGGTTCAATATTTGTGGTCAGTAAAATGTGTTATTTAATAATTTATAATTCAATTATTTAAGTTCCAGTGAGTAAAGTTTTTGATACTTCCCTCATATTCCGTTTGATTAATGTTTCATCTGGGTTTTCGTAGACGGATGCTGGAATGCGGCGTTTATTCTTCAAGAATGTGAAAGAATCGCAGTCGGCACTTTACATGATTGCATCGTGGGTGCAGAAGAACAAAGACACAACTGCTGTTTTCAATACTCTTAGATACTTGGATTTTTCATGGACTAGCACAACAGTCGCTTCACGAAACATGGTCGCTCTTCTTCCCGGTTGTTTCTTATTCAAAAGGGTTTTTACGAGAGAAGATGATGAAAGTCACGGCCACCATATCTTCATAAGAAAGCAGGTAATCTAGCTCGTCCAAGCTCCTAATCACAATTGATTGTATACATATCTATGGATGAGTTCTGAAAGTTCAAGCGTTTCATTTCATGCTAACATCTTTCAGCCAACAATCACCAAAGAAATTCTAAAACAAGGACACAAAGACGAGACAAAATTCGAAGCTGACTTGCAACCTTTCACTGGTCCAAAGGGTGTGAAGCATTTTCTGAAATTCATACAAGGGCACCCTTGGGTTGGCTGTACTCTTCATGTTTACACAGAAGAGTCTGACCAAAACAATAATGTCAACATGTCCAGTGACGAAGAGCTTCTTCTGTTAGTAGCGCATAATTGCGGGGCTGTCGTTGTTCCATCTCACAACGAAAAGCGAATTTATGGAACGGTTCTGTTTCAGGATGGGAATCTCGTCGAGCTTTACAGCATTTTCCCCATTAATCTGAATCATATTGGTGAAGCCTGTCCGAAACTTAGAGTGAGCATAATTTTTACGACTTTTTCAAAAAATGTTAGCATGTTATGTTAAGCTACAAAGATATGATAAGGTTCTTGCCAGTAAACCCTTGATTTATTAATTCCTACATTTTTATTAGGCGTTCAGAGGTTCACTTCGAGGTTCCTGGAAAATGAAATGCAGTCTTCTTTGTGAGCTGACTGAACTGGACACGTTCTCTGATCCGATTACAATCGTGTCAATCTTTGAGTCTTGTCCTAATCTCAAAAAAGTTCGAATCCGCGTTGTCCGTTCTCATTTGTCAGATGACCACATGATTAAATGCATTCCAACTTCCATGTG
The DNA here is from genome assembly GCA_019776145.1 of Harlomillsia oculata. Taxonomy (NCBI): domain Eukaryota; kingdom Metazoa; phylum Arthropoda; class Collembola; order Entomobryomorpha; family Oncopoduridae; genus Harlomillsia; species Harlomillsia oculata. The sequence goes on along the minus strand of JABASF010000497.1, from coordinate 16,280 downwards.
CAAACGGAATCTTCAGGAATTGTGGATTGCCCCTGGTTGTTACAAGAAGCCGATTACAGATAATGCAGAAGCAGAACTCGGAGTTGATTCTGATAAAAGTCGCATGGTAGTCAAAGCTATAAAAAACACAATGAATCTACCTGAAGCAATGCCTTCTTCCGTGAGCGACTTTTACGAAATTGAGGATTTGGTTCAACTGTCAATCAACTCCGTGCGAACTTTGATTAGCGAGTGCAAGCTTTTACGTCGACTCGGAGACATTGCTACTTGGAGCTTGGTCACTGACTCTGATTTGAGCCAGCTCACTGATAATTTAAAACAGGAGGGATCCGAAGTTGCCTTATTGTGTGAAAATGTATTTGTGTCAAATTATGGAGGATCTGGGACTACAAGTTTTGCTCCTACAGCATCTCCTTCTGTGGAAAGTCTCTTTCGATGTCACCAGTAGCCCATTATTATCATTAATTTTATTAACTATAGTTAAAAATTGTCATCATTCACAAGACAGTTTGCAATCTCTGTAAATAATATTTTATTCAGTTAACGAACAACAGTGATTTGATTACACATATCACAGACCAGACCTAAATATTTCGTACACTTTATTGTAAACTTAAACTATGAATGTGAATTTGCAGTGCATTGCACAGTTTCAAAAATTATACAGCTGCTCCTGCTCGTGACAAAATTAGTTTTCAGATATACTTTATAATATAGTTTCCAATTTATCAAGTTATATAAAACTCATGAAATTACATGTAAAATGCATTTTGTTGGCTTGTTGGATTTGATTTGATTCTTTGGCTGGACATATTATTCAAATTAATAATTTCTTCAAAGGAATCAAAATCCCTGTATCTATTGCGTTTTGCATGCAAACCTGAAGACCCTGCACTTTCACGATTACATTCAATTTTGTTGTATGATGTTCATTCTTTGTTACACGTGAACGTGAGCGTAAAGAAGGTTTCATCATTTTATCGGCTTATCAAGGCCGTATAGTGATTAATCGAATCATTGAATAAGATTCTGAAAATGAGCTCCGATGTGACGTCAATGTCGAATGTCAAAAGTTGAGAAGCACGAGACAGATTAGGACGGTCTTAATAACATAAGAAGCCTTTAAAGCTATGTTTCATAGGCTTCCTTTAACGAAATTCATAATAAGAGTGTAGCGTCTTCCGTTCTGACATGACACAAAAACGCTTGGCATTGTTGAACACACGATTGATACCATACGGAAGCAGTAGAATGTACTGTAGATTGGTACACAATAGATGCTAATGGGTTTTTGTAATCGTGGCGTAGGAAAGTGCAAGCATAACATTAATAATATAACTTTTATAGGTAATTGTATCAATGTAATTAGTAGTTTTAATAGACACATTGATGTTACATGCGATTATACGGAGTAGAGTTAGTTATGATACGCAATGTGTCAGTGTAGCTCTTGACGAGAGTGAGAGTAGACCATAGTGTAAACTTTATACTGTATACTGTATACAATGCATACAAATGCAAAAGTGAAGGATTGTACAGACATTGTGAATAGTTGTGAACTGCGCAAACATACTTTTTATACGTGTAACATCCTTTTTTGGATTTGGTTTCATATTTTTCATAACATGCCAAAGGGGTTCTCACACGCTGTCATAATTTCATACGATTCATCAGTTGAAGTAGTAATTCTTCATGGGTATAAGGGCAAATCGCTTAAAATTCTTCAATAATTTTATAAGAATGCGTAAACTGTTATTGTGTAGTGTGAAACAGACAAATAGCTCACTCAATAACTTTCTCCTCCGGAAGCTGCAAATGGATTGTAAGGGTTTATAGGCGGGTTGGTAGGTTGAGGCTGAGACGTGACGGCATGTTGTGCATAAGGCTCATCTTCAGTAGAGGCTGGACCACCTGCGCTGCTCTGATGACCATGGGAATAGTTGCGCTGAGAATCGTATACGTAGTCTTCATCCTGTTTACATACGGAAATTACAACAGAATGACATGAATGAACAAACTTATCAACAAACTGTGGGGAATGTGACACAGTGACACTGCAAAATCGCAATAGTAGGTGTACATCTACTGTATTACAATGACAACCCCTTCTTGTGCAACTGGCACCATTTATTTACACTCACAGGCATAATGTGAGCAAACAGTAATACATACAACTCTCAAATTCGCAAACATTTCAGTAATCGAAGAAGAAGGTAGCAGGAACATGCCTAATTTGTGTATTCAGATTGTGATAATGAGGAAGCCACTTTTCAATACTTCCACATTCCACATAAGAAGTATTCTATATTGGATGTAAGATAGTTGCGTAGTGTGCATACAAGTAATATTTGATGCGGGGATACAGCATTTAAAGTGATATAAAACATAAAAGTGACTCTCTCGTGTCAGAGCCGGCAGAAACTGATAAAAGTGGCTTGAAGTTATTTACTTTGCTGCTTGTGATTTTATGACAGCACTACATGACAAAACAGCTATAAAAAGTTGACGTTCGAGTATCATGAATGACAGGGATGGAAGAAACCGTATCATAAACTTAATAAGTCATAAAATGAGATAGGTAAGAAAAAGAATGAAACTCCTTTTAAGAAAGGTAAGAGTAGGAGTATTTTTAACTAGACAAGGCTTTTGCTTTGGATGATTCACACGAACTTACATTGTCCAGGGTTTGGTAGCGATGGTGGCCCTCGACCCCATCGACATTCTCATCGTGTTCTCCTCTTTCAGGCTTGCATTTGCCGCAGCAAAAGTTGCAACAGAAGCAACAACAGCAGCAACAGAAACATCCAGTGACAAGGCCGACGAGACAGAAGAGAGCCTTGCACCATCCCGAGGTCAGGATGAAGTAAGTGTTGACATTCTCTTCCCCAAACTGCTCACCAACGTACAAGCCAACGCTTCCGTAGTTGTCATAAATGTTCCGTCTTGTCTCATCAGACAGGATGGCATAAGCACGATTCACTTCTTTGAACTGCATAATGAAAAAGTGACAATGGAAAAACGTTACTGACATCGATACGTTTCATCAAGCCATTTCGACGAATAACAAAGCGGATTCCCAAATCAGGACACGATCAAAACATCAAAAGTCTTTCGTTATTAAGTCAATGAATGGACAACAAGATAAAATATTCTGTACATCTTGAGACTTACTTTTTCGGCTGCCGACGGATCTCCTTGGTTCTTATCAGGATGGAACTGCAGGGCTAATTTGCGATAAGTCTTTTTCACGTCGTCTGCAGTTGCTGCTTTTGGAAGTCCCAATATGCCATACAGGCTGTCGCCAGAAGTTCTGAATTTAAATGAAAAACGGATGGATGAGTGATAGTGCGATACTGTATGCGTGTGATTGGAATTCATCTTCAATTTCTTCGAAAACAATGATAACATTCAATTTTACTAGCATCTTTTCGTTGCATTTATAATATTCTAAAACTGAGTGTTCTTAGGTATCGTTCGTCGTCGACGCGATTATTTTCATATTCATGGCATGGCGACTCATGGCATGACAATCATTAATTTTCAGCTTCACAGTCACAGATTCACAATCACACAGTAAACAATCATCATGCAAATGCTTATTGAATATGCAACAAAAGCTGGGTTTCCTGTGACCTTCGTTATGAATTCTTTTTTGCTCCAATCAAAGGCACAAGAGTCGCTTGAGCCAGCTCTAGTCAGAGTTCAACTTCAACTATATTTAATACCTTTGCCTTTTTATTATTCCACCATTAGCAAGTAAACTCAAAGTTCTAGCAATAATATTGCCCTTGCCTTAGTAATTCCTAGACGCTTTCTACGTCCTTGCTCTACTATGAGTTAGCGCGACACAAGACAAAACACATTCATTTCAAGTATCTAGTTACAATAGATGAATTAGTATAGTATATAGCAGGTAACATTTGCATCGACAGATTGTCGAACCCAGTTTGCTGCTGCGGCTACAGTCATTGGTCTGCCTTTGTGAATAAAGTTGTTTTTAGTAACCTGCTATGATATTTCGTATTCATTGTAAAAGGTACTAGTTTCTTGGTTTGTAATAAGTCTGTAAGTATCACACCGCGCACGTGTGTCAAGTCAATGTGCTTTGCTTTGTACTTGTACCATTAACAATCACTTCGTCAACTACCATGAGACTAATAACAATTACTGACTTTCCTACTGACTAGAAGGGTAACTAGTAACTAACTCCTGGCGTCCTGGCACAGCGTTTGTGTAAAAGTAAACAAAACATGGCATAAAGCAATTTCACAATAACAACACTGGAAGTTGATAACATGCACGTTATTATCATACAGCACTGTTGAATGAACGGTTAACAATGGTAACGTAGGCTTAAAATGGCTTAAAATAGCTTTGCTTTGGCTTGCCTTCACAAGAACACCGTGACACACCAAAACAAAAATAAGAAGAGCAACAAAAATGCATACAAAAATGGTAATTTCTCAATAGAATGTAGAATGTTACAATAATGTTTAATGTGGTACGAGTATGCAAGTTAGTGAGTTAGTTAGAATGTTAGAAACAAGAAACATGTAGTAATTGTAATGGCCGTTTGCAGTGGTGCATTGCTTTATAATGATATTGATAGTTTGTTTCTTAGTTAAAGCTAGTGCAAAATATCACTTTCAGAATTTGGAATGAGGCTACTAATAGGAATGTGATTGCTTGTTTTTGGGGATCGTACAGGGCATTAATTTTCGGTACATAAGAAATGATTAGCAAAATGTGAAACGAGATCCTTCAGTGGAAAATGTGTGACACCGTAGTATTGTATTAGAATGCCCCAAGCAAACGTGGCTTGTTTGCTACACAGGGTTCATTTAGACAGAATTGCATGACCGATGGTAAAGTGCATAATAATCGAGTAGAAAACGTTCGGCATTGTTAAGAATGAATAGCAAATTGGTAATGGTACACCTCCACTAGAATTAGAAGCAGTTTTGCTTATACAAGGGAGCTTTTGCGCTTTACTTTGCCGTCAGTTGTTTTGGCTACTTTTACAAACTTTGGCAGATGTGAAGGCGATTCATAAAGAAGATTGCGGTCTACTAAAGATTCTTTTTTTGACAAAAGAGGAAGTGTGTAAAAAAGGAAATTCTTACGATAGTCTTCTTGGGTCCATTTTTGTACTCCTTCCACTTGAATTGTTGTCGTTGTCAGCTTGTCACACAAATCTGTACAGTTGGAATAAGAAGAAAGCAATGTTGCAAAACTCGGTTTCAACTACCAGTGTTTTTATCCAGATTGACGGAGTTCTGCATAGAAATCGATCCGGTACTCAAAGTCCTATGGCCATCTACTACAATGCAATTTGAGTGAACATTGGAGCCGGAGGATGGAAGCGCCGTTCTCTGTGTTATGTGGCCAAAAGTTGAGAGTCCTCATACTTCGTGAGTTCTATTTTGGTTCCGCATCACAATCTCTCTTGCTGAACCCAACAGATCTTTATATCATGTGGGTGTAAACGCACTCTTGAAGGGAAACTTCTGACTTGCCTTCCACCAAATTCTACCTTCTTCTTTGTATCTCATGTCTCATCCCAGATAGAATTTAAGCACATTCGCTTTGTGAATCATGCTTCCAAGTTCCAACACAATTAAGTTTATGTCCACAAATGATACTTCCATGCATAATTATAAAATGTGCTCGAATCACATCTTCTAAACAGCATTCAGCATAAATTAACTGAATTTATTCATGCTTAAGCATGAAAACAGCTCCTTTCTTTATCTTTCCCTCTTTCATCAACAATTAAAAAACTGATTAAAATATTCTCAAGGCTGGCTGTGGTTGCAATGAGTAAACGGGAGTTCCTGTGAGCTCTAAAGAAATTGTAACCAATCCATGGTCCATGGTTTGGAGCGCAGCGATAAAATAAACATTTCATTTCCAGTTTTTCATTCAACTTTAGTGAACAAAACATCAAACCCAGCATCAAAAAAGATACATGAACTTCCGAATCGAACCGAATCAGTAAACTTGCATATTGTATATTGTATTTTGTATTGCATCTTTGTAATAATTGTAAATTGTAAGAATATAATGTAGAATATTCTACTGACGACGCTGTGTTAAAGCTAATAATGATAATGACTTAATGACACGATGACACCATCGCTTTTATTCTTTCATTCATATCATTTTATTTCGAGTGTTCTACTATTACATGTCATAAAGTCATAATCATAACACATGCCATGACTGACAAGAGCAAAAATCATAAGGATGAGGCGGGATGAGTCATCATTCGCAGACAAGCAAGCGCAGCGTTACATTTAATTCGCTGACATGAGCCATATAATTGTACGAGGACGATAAAAATACTACTTTTGCATACTTTGGATCATTTAATGAACCTTTTAGCTGGATATAAGGAAAACGACGGCGTTTTTGATTATTATTAAACTATCCATATATTTCTTTTTCCTCATTAAAAGTACAGGTAAAGTTTCTTAAAATTGGCTGAGTGTGTTTTGGAAGGATACCTTTGGGATAGTTTCCCTGAGGGAAGGAGTGTGGATTCCCTCCCTCTCAAATGCTCAATGCACTCCTCGCCTGTCATTCTTTCAGGCTTGGAACGAACCATTGGAAAAGAACTCTCTCAAAGAAATTCCTTTGAGAAAGGAAACAGAACGAGACGAAGACACATCTATTCGGCCTGTCCTCCTCTTTCTCATCAAAACATTGCAAGTTATCATTTCTGTACATTACTCCAACTTGGAAATAACGTGAACTACTGAATTGACTGAATTTGCTCACGATTTGCTTATTTTGGACCTTAATTTCGCCATGTGTTAGTTTCGGAAATAGTGTGAATAACTAGTGAAAATTAATACTGGAACTTTCATCCGTCAAAGAAAAACAAAGCTCAATTACTTCAGTTTGTATTGGCCAAAGTAATAAGAATTCAATTCATTTGTAGCCAAAAGTGTTAATTGCAAATGTGACATCGCACACATCAAAGCACAGAATTCGATTTTGATTGATTCACTGTGTCATTTCTATTAAATAAGAGTCAATTTCTATTGTTCATTTATTATCAAGAAATTATAACCTATAACTGTATATTATGGATTGCGTTATGCGGTGCAGATTAGGTTTGTATTGACAGTCCGTTTTGTTGTGCAATTGTGATGTGATGACATTGTATTGTTTTTTCATTAAGTATTGTTGATTGACAGTATTTTTTGTTAGTAGTGACATTTGTGAGCGGGTGAAATCATCAAGCGAAACGTTGAGTTTGTATATACTATTATATTTTTTGTTTCTATTGTTAATGTTAACTTTTGCTGAGAGTTTCTTTCATTAGCGTATAGCGCTTGTAAATGTAATGATAGTATTGAATTGAGTGTGTACTGATTGTTTGAGTTTGAGGAGAGAAGAAGAGTACAGAGTTTGTTTTTGTTATCTATTGTAGTTATCGGTGTCTTTTTTTATCACATGGGATTTCTCTTTTGGTGAATCCCTTGATGGTTATCAATATCAATCCTCAATTATGTGAGTTCTGGTGTTTTCAAGTGGAAGTTGAATCCGATAAGAAAGGACTGTTTCGAATGGGCGGATGCCAATTTCATCATGTCCCACTGAAATACTTTCAAGGTGAATTTTTTGGAAGTCCATGTCCATGTCAAAAGCAATAAGCCAGTAGGAACCGCGACATCACATAAACCAGTAATATTTGTGACTTTACGTATAGTTACGAACTGCTCCGAGGAGACTCCGGTATTACGGATTTCCCAACCATTTTTGTATTATAAAGATACTGATAGCACTACAAACACGCTAAGCTAAATGTGATTTGATTGCATTGTATGCATTCAAGCACATGAAGACTTTAAGAACGTCGTTACAGTTTCTATTAAATTTTGAATACTGCTCGTCGATATCGCAATTCGTATCTGCGTCATCGGTGACGCTCATCACGGCTCCGGATTTTTGTACTGCCTCAAGGAGGAGGAATTGGAAAAGGAACATTTTTCTGTGAAACATGCCACATTTTGTACACAGAAGAGTCTGCTGACGAAGGATGAGTGCAGACGTGCAAGTAAGGTCCAAGTTGACCTCGTCGTGTCAAGCTTTGCGACAGGCGGTCGCGAATATATCACACATAGATGACTTCTACAAGAAGGTCAAAATCGCTAATGGATTCTTCTCCGAAGTTTTTAAGGTAAGAAAAAAGCCAAATCCTAAGGTCGGAATTGGAATCTCCATCCATTTTTTGATAATGCTTCATTTCATTACGCCTTGTCTGTACGTACACACATGCGAATTCGTCGCAAAAAGATTTATTGACTTTCTGGGTGGCATTTATGGTCAATTGAATGGGAAGCAAAAGATTCACTTTGTGACCTCCTACTATACGTTATTACACCATGAAGTATAATTTAGGAACGTGACTTTGCATGATGTGCTTGTAATTTAACATTCACCAAGCAAACATTAGATATTAGAATTGAAAAATTGTACGTAGTAGCTTGACAATTTGGTCAAGCTCATGGCAGGGATTTGACGCATGAATATTTCAGTTTGAGGCGGATTATGCGATTTGCTGTACTTTAGATATTAGTAATGAACTGGACAAATTCGTCCCTGGTTGTAAATTAGGAGGATACGAAGCCAGAAAGTCAAAGAGTCAGCGCAAACGACCTTGTTAAAGCTGTGGTCTTTTTCTAGAAGTAGGCTAATTCTAACACTATGATGGACATAAAAACCCTTTTATTTGTTTGCTCATTGTGAAATTGCAAATTGTAGTTGATGTTTGATGAGCACTTTGGCTATTTGTACTGTATTTTGTCCTTCAGTTTAATAACTGGTTTAACTGCTTTAAAGCAGAATCGTTAAAGATGGAAGATGTGTTTTTTCGATTCTAATAAAAGAGAAGTCAGCAAGTAAGAGACAAGTACAAAGCTAAATTAGTAAGTTAAATGTCAAGCCGTGTCTTCTCACGACAGCCGTCGGCAAACCGTTAATCTTTCATTTGTGAGTCACTCAGAGTCAGAGTCCTTCGTGGTTTTTTTCCCTAAGCTCCTCTCTGGGGCTAATGGATATTATAGGCTTAAAATATTGAAATTCCTTCCTGCGTACTAATATAGGACTAATACCTAGTGGTTTAGTCAGTGATAATCCAACGTTTATATTCTCCCAATGATTATGATCATGATGATAATATTATATCGTTAATTATTAGGAAAACTCATAATTTATAACGGCTCAGTGAGATATTGGGCGTAGAGGGACGGACGACTCAGTTGAGTGCAATGTTGTACAACTCCCAAAGTTATTTATTCCATTTAAAACGATGAAGCAAAAAATGTCGGCGCTGCCCACTTCACTTCATTGACCAACGGTTTCCTGTTTCGTGATGTGGTAAACGTAAAATTTAGTTTTAATTGTGAAGAAACAATATACATGTTATACTCTTCACTCTTCAGCAATTTGCAATTTGCATAAAAGAATGCACTGTACATCACGCAAGCATGAGATTTAGCACATTTGTTTTGGTTGGTGCTATTTCTATACGCACACCAAGAGTGAAAAATTAGTCAGTTTTTGATAGTTTACTTTTTTTAAATTGTTAATGCGTTTGTTTCGTTCTTGCGTTTGCCGATGTTACTGTTGAGGGCATATTGAGAATTGAGATTCAGAGAGTGAGGTGGTTCACGTTTCACGTTTCGCATGATGTGAAGTAAATAGATACAGGAACAGAACAGAAGTGCTAAATAGGTAATTTGAAAGCTGAGATGGATTGTTAAGGAAGGGAAGGAACGGTGGAATGTCCGGCTTGTGGAAGGAGTGTGCTTGACTCAATTGACTGTGTATTGTACTGTACTGTACATTTGTAATACGTCTACAGGAACTAAGATTGGACTGATAACACGAAGATTTTTGTTGAAATAAAGCTCAACTTTATAATGTGTATCGTATATAGTGGACTGAAAAAAATCTTAAAGTTCTCTTTTTTGTATTCTGTGCAGGTGGAGCATAAAACAACGGGTCAAGTTCTGGTGCTCAAGTTAAACTCGCTGCTATCCAACCGCTCTAATATGATCAAAGAGCTGCAGTTGATGAACAGTCTAAACCATCCTAACATTCTCAAGTGAGTCGTTTTCAATAGTAATGATTATTATTAATGCGCGTAATTTTAAGTGTACGGTACAAGCAAAGTAAACTTACGAATGCGAATGGATATAGAAAAATGCAAAAATTCTTAAAAGTTTACTAATAGTCATGCTCATCCTCTTTGTTGCTTGTTTGGCCTTGTTTTGAAAATGCAGCGTGATAAACCTACTCGCTCATTCTTGCATGCATTTACGGCATTTATTGCCATTTCGTCCATTGTTACTTTGCGTGACAGTGTGCAAAAATCGCAATAAATTATCAATTTGACAGGAGTTGAGTGAGTTTTGCCACTCGTATAACTGTATTTGGGATGTCAAATGCAGCGTTTATTATGACAAGGAAGGTGTATTATAAATGGTAAACCACGGAAGGAAGATTTCGTTGTATTTTTTAAAAGTGAGCTTCTCATACTTTTATGCAATGCTATATTTACTGTGTTTATATTTGGAATTTGAATGTCAGAGATGTTTTTTTACATCCACATCCACGTCATTTCGGGTTGATTCCAGAACCCGTTGTCCGTTTCTACGTTTACAGTAAGCATTGAAAACTGCACGAAAGTATGAAGCATCATAATAATTCATGATGTGTGCCACGCCAGGCAACAGTTTTGACGTGTGGGTGGATGCGCATGGTTCGGCTCACTGGCTCACAACTCACATTGGAAAATCGGTATTCTCAATGACTATTATGAGATTACGACCTATGAGTTGAAAATTGCTTGTGCACTATGAAAAATCATGGAGACGCAGACTGAGAGAGAGTATTTGTAATTACTACATAGTTGGTATAATTAAAGTTCTTGTTTACCAACGGATTGTAGGAGGATGATCACCACAGCTGTCAGTGTCGGTCCGTGGTTGATTGTCGGTAAACATGTTTATTTTAAGCTTAGTGAGAGTCCTTCGTAGTATACTCTTCCGGTCAATTTATCGCTTGCTGGCTTGCTTATCAGTTATTGACTGTTTAACCTAAGGATATTTCCTTTATTCATAACAAGCAAGCTTGAAAAATGGGACAATGCGCAGATTGTGGTAATGAGACAACCGACAGACATCCAATACTAAAAAATGAAATCTTCCTTTTGGTTATTGCAACGTAGACGTTGTTTATTTGACATTTTTAAAAATTTTCCTTTTTCTTTCCTGTCACAAAGCAGAAAAGATGATTTTCTTTGTGACAGTGAGAGTACATTCCTTTTAGCTCTCTATTTACCATTTGGCCTTTGACGACAATAAAGAATGACCTGCATTTTCTTAATCCAATTTAGCAAATTACAATGCACGTTGTCTATGCTGCGTTGACTTGTGAGAATGTTTGTTGAACAAAAAAATGAAACTTTGCTGGTAAACGTTCAGCACGAGAGATGACTATGACGAAGGTTCATTATAAAAAGTTGAGTTGAGATGCACCGTTGATAGTCTGATTGTATTGTGTTGAGCAAACGCGTTAACGGGACGGTCCTTGTTGTTTCATTATAGGTACATGGGAGCGTGTGTCTACGAAGGGAGTCTTCACGCATTGACCGAGGTACGTATTTGTTGTTTTTTTTTTACTATTCTTTGCTTTAAGTCTTAAGTCAGTTTCATTCATTAAGTGTTAATCAGTTTTGGGTAGGGAAAGCTCGACTGTTCGATTTCACTTTTCTCTACTATTGTGAACGCAAGGTTGACCGTTCGTGGTATAGTTCATTGTCAAGGCTGGTGTGTCGGATTACGTACACTACACACTATGTATTATTTCTGCATGTTCCTTGTTTTGTTCCCACACACAGAGCGACTTCGAGAGTGACTTTCCCTTTTTATTATTATCAGTGCACTAGTGAGACTCGGTTCACCACACTGTAATAATATTTCCCGTATTGCGTTCATTTCTTAATGATTACACATTATGGCATGTCGTTTGGGTTTTGAATGGTGCAAGCTTCGCCTTGCTCAGTGGGTTTTTGCTGGTTAATTACACGGTATTTAGTAGACAAAGTTTATGAATAGCATGTATCAGGCCGAGAAGTCTTGCATGACATGGGAAGAGAATGTGAATGGATTATTTTCGTTTGTTTGTTGCATGTTGCATCGTGTCTACAGTGTATACAGCAGTAATGCATCACCAAAAATTATTTGATTTGATTGAAATCTGGTTTCTTATGTTTGTGGCGTTGATGGCCACGAAAGAGAACCGACTCTAGCTCTGCTGTTTTGTCTTGATGAAAAGTGGTCTTGGGTTCGTTGCTTTATCATGCCTTGATTTAATAATAATAAAGGGATAGCTTTTTCCTTACTTTACGAGAATGGAGAGTATTCGCGAGCACAGTAATAGTACATAGTAAATGTAATAAGTAACTGCAAAACCATGTCAGTCCAAGAAGTGAATGTTGGGATTGAAATTGGAATGTAAAAGGGAAATTTTGCAGTATGTTGTCTTGCGGCGCATATAACTTTGTTTACTCGAGAAAAAGGGAAAAAAGTAATTTTGGCAATAGGTTCGCAACGGGAGCTTTTTATAGTGTACACCGCATGCAACGTTATTGATTTTTATTTTACTTAAATGTGGTTTATCCCATTTGAACCGTTTGGCGTTCATTGAACGCCTTTCTTACATTGGAAACCTGGAGATGACCTAAATTACATTTATGTCTTGTTATATCTTCCTGTTTTTACAGTGGATCACTTTCAAGTTTCATGTCTTGAGTGTACCTTTAGCTTCACTTGGCAGTATTAAAGTGGAAAGCTTGTAGGCGGAGATGGTCTTCTCTGCATTCTCATGTTATAAAGAGAGAAGATTCTCTTCACACATTTTTTCATTTATGCTGCGAATAGAACTGGACAGATTCCAAGTCGTCGTATTGAAAGTTTTAGTATAGATTAGTACTTGCTCGGATTCGTCATCAATGTAATGTATGTATGTATGATCACACGATCAGATAGTCGTCTTTTATTCACACGCTTGCTTCTGGAAATGTTTACTATTTACTTGAACAGTGAGTGTGGATAGGAATCTTGAAAGCTGGAAAGTTTTTCCTTGAGATTTAATGCTGCAAGTTCTGACGTTGACGTCGTAGAGTCGTAGTCAATTTACGGATCAACGTTTGTATCATGTAAGCTTTAAAAAGCTACGGCAATTCCAGAATTGGGAAATTACAGTGATTAACCAAGATTTAATGCCATTTTAGCATTTCAATTGCCTTTTGGTTCCATAAAATATGTGATGTAGAGAATCCATAATAATAAGTTACTAGCAAAGCTCACAGCTGCGCTGCGATCTACGTTTTTGCATTGTTCGGGTCTGGTAGAGTGAAAGAATTCGCACGAATGCCAGTTCAAAGGATTATGTGCTTTTGTTGATGTAATGCCAGGTGAAGTATTAACTTAACTTGTGGTATGTTTCTGTTTCTAGTATATTGCACTTGGGAACTTGGAGACACACATTCAGGCTCATTGGCAACCGCTACCGTGGCCACAACGCTACAGTTTTGCTCTGGACATTGCGAGAGGAATGGCGTACCTTCATACCAAAGGACTCATTCATCGCGACCTTACTTCCAAGGTATTTATGCTTGTAGCACTCTTGGCGTAATGGTGAAAATGGGAGTGAGCCGGTTTGTGACTCGGAAGGAAGAGATGAAAGATGTGCCGAAGTGCCGGCCTCAACGAGACATTCCATAGCATTTGCTTCAATGTTCCTGTTTACGCATTCACACTACATTTACTTATTCAGTTTTGACTGCACACATTGAGGCTCATGTTCGAAATGTCGTGAACCAAATGGCTTCAACAACATGAATATTTATAGAGGTTGTAAGTCGACGCGTCGGTCGTCCCTCAACCCATAGTCATAGGTGACATGCTGACATGCTGTGCCACGGTTTGGCAACCATTTCATTGTTCCGATTGTTGGGAACAGGTGTCTAACTAACTGTCTCATTACATTACGGTAGTATCTCCTTTTGTGTAGGTGTGTATCGGTATACCTGCTTTCAGTTGTTTACTACCTATTCATCGTATTCCACGGAGAAGAAGTGACCTACGATTGCCCTTTACAATAATCTTGTAAAGAATGTGACGAAGTTACGGATAGGGATTACCAGGAGGAAAATAAGTACAATGGAATGTGAAGCAGGGCTGATGGGCTGATGTATAGCGATAAAAAACAAGGCATTACTGACATTGCATGCGTCACATAATATGATAATGATACTATAGTTTACTTGTGTCTGACAACTTCGTTCTTTTGCTTCTCGCGAACGTCACAATTCATCATCCCCCAGTTAGTTGTGTTGTGGGGTTAGCGCAATGTTGAAAGAGTGGTGGAATCACTGTGAAATTGAATGGGAATGCATAATGTAGTGGTTTGAGTGATGAATGCATGTATACTTTTTCTATTCTGATGATGCCGAACCTCGTAATATGATATTATCATATCATCTAATATGTATCTGATTTGCAGAACATTCTTATCAAGGGAACAAACTTGGAGGATGAGCTGATGACTGCTGTTATAGGAGACTTTGGTCTTGCAGCCAAAATCCCATCGAAAATGTAGGACTTTTGGCTTTTAACTTTCTACTGAGAATTTCATTGTTGGGCTATAAGTGGATGACTTGAATTTGGGAGATGTTGATGGTGGCCCTACTAATCTACTCGTTGTGGACTAATTGTAGCACAAGATTGGGGACAGTGGGTTCTCCCTATTGGATGTCACCGGAATGTTTGCGAGGGGAATGGTACGATGAGCGGACGGATGTGTTCAGTTACGGTATTATTCTTTGTGAGCTCATGGGTCGAATGCCCGCCGACCCCGATTTTCTCCCGCGTACTGAAGATTTTGGTTTGGACAAAGCCCAGCTTATTCAAATGTTAATCAGCGATAGTAATGGAGCAAGTAGAGAACCTCTACCTAGTCCACAGTTTTGCTCACTTGCTTTCGACTGCTGCCATGTAAGTTTCTTTTGTTGAAATAATATGAATAGTGAAAAATAGGTTAACGCCACGATTTTGTGAGATTACAGTGCAGAATCAGTTTCTAATCATTTTGTACTTAAAATCATCAACCTTTGAATTCTTTGATTTCTACTTCATAGACAAACGCTCTTTTGCGTCCAACTTTTGAAGAAATCGCGTCTCATCGACTGCCACCGTTATCTAGTCTACTAATAGAGAGGTCAGATGTGGCTGTGGGCTGTGATCAAGTTTCGCTACTGCAGTTACTGTCTTCCATTAATTCTTCACCTCGACGGCAACCCCTTAAGGCGACACTTAGTGAACAATCCAGTCATCCATTGAAAAAAGGTTTCTTATCTTTTCAAACATTAATAGAATGTCATAGAATGTCAATTCAATACTGTTTAATGTTTACCATCAATATCTCATGAGGTTTATCTGTTTGACAATCACTATAGGTCATAGACGATCTGCCTCGGAGGAAACTTTGGTGAAACAAGATGATCCAGGTGATCGAGCGTCTCGTCACATAATAACGAACCCATTCAAAGCTCTGAATCTGAAGAGCATGAGAAAAATTTTAGAGAGTGATGCCTACTCCAGCTCTTCCTTCAGTAGTTGCTGTGAGTTAAGTAGCACAATCAGTAATGGCGACAGCCTGGGGAGCAAGGAAGATAAGAACGGAAATCACAATGGAAAAAAGCCAGCAGTATTACAACGCAGAGGAAGCTGCGAGTCAGGATTTTTTTCTGTCAGTGGAGACTCTTCCAAATCACCTACGATCGATCTCTTGGATGACGATGAAGATTTATCGTTTTCCAAATTGAAAAAAGCCGTACGTTTCTTTTATCTTAGACGATATTTTTGGGCATGGCATTAAAAGGGGGAAAATGAGAATGGCCGTCTTAATTTGAAAATGTTCGTTTGAACTCGGAACAGGGGGAAACTCGCGACGACCTCTGCTGTTCTCCAGTAACCACGGATGACGGTGATCCTCATGAGGCAGAACTTTTATGTTCATTCGAAGATTTGGAAGTAACCAGTGAATCAATGTTAGAGTCGCCACAAGACCTTGAAGACTGTCTAGAAGAGGCGGGTAGCCTGCAGTCCGGTGCTCAGCACTCCAAAATCAAGGTGCTCATGCAAAGGTGTACGTTGCCTCGAGAGCGAATTCATTGCAAAAAGAATCATATTAATATCACC
>JABASF010000496.1:0-40094 GCA_019776145.1 Harlomillsia oculata | reverse complement strand
ACATTCTACGATCTTAAACCACGTATCACGTAAACCTTTTTAGTCCAGTAATGAGCATGAGCTCTTTTGAAACACCCTGTAGTGTAAAGAGCTTTGCAAGTGCTATGTAATGACCTCATGTCATAACGTCATAAGTGTCATGAGATGATGGAAAAGCAACCAACAGAGTGGGGAAGATGAGTTTGACATCGGGAATGAGCATCACACGTGCGTGCCCCACTCGCACATGTGTCATAATCGTGTCAAAAAACTTCTATTTATACATATTACCCCTATCATTCAATTACTAAAAAAATCATGCAATCTGTAAACTGTGTAAACATTCTCAAAGCCACAGTTCATGTCCTTCACAAAATTGGCGGTATCAAACGATTCTAGTAAGCAGACGGCGGTCGAATTCGTGAGCACAGGAATCTATAAAAGGAATTATAGTGGTTTTCCACTTTTATTTGATTCCTTTTCAGTGCAAGATCGCAACAAAGTCGCCTCTTTAATCAAAATGTCTTACTTTCCGTTGTCCTGAAGTTCGCATGAATAGGTCATAAAATATTTGTGATTGTGATGTCGTGATGTGACATCGCGAGTGAGAGGACTCAGTTTCAGATCGAATGAATGGAATCCCACACTTTCCATTTGCCATTCTACGTTTTTGATCCTTCCTCTATTGTCCAATTGTTCGTGTGGAATCTTCGGTTATGCCGTTTTCCACTTTGGTAAAAGTACTTTATGAGATCTGCAACTTTTACAAAATGTGTACTGTATGTAAGATATCGTATAATAGTAATAATCGATAATCTTAATAATCCTAAACTTCCTAACGGCACTCTGCACATCAAATCAAATTGTGTATCTCATCTCAATAATCCCAAATCTCAAATGTTCTCCAAGTTTAAGTATATTATCTATTAAAGGAACCTTTAGTCTGATTATAAAGTATACTTTTTAAGTATTTTGTTCAATGGCGGCAAGTGGCAACTTGACTTGTATAATGGCAAGTAATGACAAATAAATGTAATGTAAACGGCAACCGGATTCCAATAATTTTTCTTTGCGTACCGAACGTTAAAAAAGCAAAGACGCAATTTCGGCATGTGTGTCTGAGAAGTTGTTGTTCAGTATATATATTTATTGTTCAGTGCTCCGTCATACAAAATTCCTTCGGTAAGGAGAAGGCAAAACAAATCGATGAAATAATATTTTTCATTAGATGAGCAAAGTTGTCCTTGTCACGTCTGAGTCGGTGGACGCGAAGGAATCTTCCCTTCCGTACCCAATGGAAGAAAGTGGAGTATAAAGTTGTGAGTTTTCCCTACTCTACATCCACTATTGGAATTGTATTTACACTGGGGAAGTCATGAAAAGAAGCAGAGCTCACGTTCGAAAGTTAGCTATCGTTGTGAGTATTATAGAGAAAACGTCGTCATCGTCATCATTCCATGTAATTTTTGACTAGGAAAGGAACATCAGAAATAGAGCGACATTTGGACGAATGACACTGACACTATGAAAGGTTTACGTGATACGTGGTTTAAGATCGTAGAATGTCGTATATAGAATCAAGTTCATTTGTATCGAGGTGTTGTTTGAAAACCACCCTGTAGACACTGAGTAGAAGCCTGTACGGCTTCGTTAGCTAAAACTAATAATAATGTTGCTTTCGTAGAGCAATTTTTGTTTGGAGACGGAAAAGGTGTAGCTCTGTCTTGTAAGGCTTCCAACGAGGAATATTTATTAGCTTGGCTTTCTTTTGGGCCCATGTGTTCAAATGCAGAGAAGGAAATCTGCAAGATCCATCAGAAAAGCGTCAGATGAGTTCCTCCCAAATCCAAAGTCAACATGATGAGGTGTTGCTTCAACTGCGTCGTCTTGTCAGAACCAAACATCAGAATTCTTCCTTTACCATTTTTTGAGGGAGAAAATGTTAAATCCACATCCTGTCCGAAATGTTTACTCTGACAGCACGTTCTTCGATTTTTCAAACGTGTCAAAAAGTCAGTGTGCGTAAAGCCACTGCTTATCTCTTGAGTTGGACTTGGTTACATTTAGGGATTTTCCCGGATTAAAGTTACAACACTACACTGTCTTCTGTTCAATGGCCTTGCTGGTAATGTCAAGCCAATTGTACCAAGTTTCCATCTGGACACCAGACTGAAAAACAACGAAAAAGTTGACAATGCCAAATTGAGTTTGAATCTCATTAAAGCATCGTTCATTCAATCCGACATTTGAAATGGCACGTTGCCCATATAGTAGTTAAGTAATGCAAAAATGTGTCTTTCTCATGTTTCTCGGTCGATTTCTGCTCAAAAAGTGTGCATACATGTACAGCATGTTTTCAATATTAAAGTAATTACACAGTTAACAGAAAGTTTCTGTTTTAGATTTCTCATTTCCCGAGCTTGACAAATCTGAATCAATTATTTATAATTAGCAGCCGTTAACGAATTGATTCGTAAAGTATAAAAAGAACGGTAAGTTTTTAAATAACAGGTAACAGAAATCGTCTGAAGTTTGAAGTTATTTCTAAGTGATATCTCGTGTCGGTAGTCAGTAAACTACATTTTTAAGATTAAACTCATTAAACAAAAGAGAAAAAACCGAAAAAGTACTAAAATACAATTAATTTCAGGAGTGTTCATCATTAATTTTAAACAAGGTACCAACTGCCATGTATGATGTGATATAGTTCCGACAGGCTTTGGAGCATCCTGTTTGCTTTGCGGTGATAAACGTTGTTGAGAAGACTAGTATGATAAATACACGAGTTCTTACGTGTCATGAGAATGTGAGAGCGTGTGTGCGGTGTGACGGTGACGATGACTGCGACCAGATTTTTGCTTATAATACGGTTGGTTGTTCCGAGAAAAGAATCCCGGGTATTACTAGTAGTATAACCCCGAAGGAGCGAAACGTGAGGAAACAAGGCGCAGGCCGTGTTTTTGCTCGGTTCGGGTACGACAAACGGAGGAAACCTGCTCCGCCCAGCACTTCTGCCTGTTGGCCAATGAGTCTTTGAGACTTGGATGACAGGGCCAGTCTCTCTATTCGTAACAATATTATTTTCCCCTGCCTCCTCCGTCCAAGTACATCTTTATCCTCGGAACTCACCGCAGGAGTAGCAAACCCATAATGCACATAATGTACTTTACCAAGCATTGCAATTTGTTGTACGGCTGTCACGAGAAAAGAGATTCAGATTTATGGGCAGATGTGAGCTTCTCTATACTTGCGCTTTCTTCCTTACGCTATTCCTTCCCTATACCAGAATGAGAATCACGATGAGAGTTCTCGTTCTCTCTTTCCCTGTCTCTTTCACAAAGTCGGAGAGGCACCCAAGAAAAAAAATGTATTTAGTCCGTTCGGATGTCCGTAGTGCTAACAGTTGGTCTTCAACTTCCATACGTACCGGGTGCACTCACCCACGCGTTCACAGTCCTCTGTTTACAGTTTGTGTTCTAAATCATTTCGAGACAGTTTATTTAAACTTTACCTTAATACCAGAAGTTCAACCAAGAAATCTAACTGAACTTCAGCTATTAACTCGTCAAATCAAAAGTTTAGTACTTTAATAAATAAAGTATTGTTGGTTTCTTATGGACTCATCATATTAATCGATGAACAATTCCTCGTGGGATGTTTAGAAGCATGAAATTGAAGTGGGTCTGCATTGTGTAAATCAGATTGTGAAAATCATTAGTTAACGTGGTTAACGAACGATGTTATTTCTGTAACGTCATCAAATCATTGGAGTGCTCTGATTTTCTGATAAAAATCACGTAATGATGTACTCAACAGTGGATAAATGTGAGACGGGTTATTCTCCATTGGATCTCCGAGGCGCGCATATGCCAGAAGAATCCGATTCGGACATAAACGTTGATTCGGATGATGAAATTATACAAGTTTCGACTTCTCACTCAGGTGAATTACAGTAATAATTTACAATTAATTTCTGAATGTGTGTAGTAGTCTGTATAATCATCAAAATTCGTTTCTTTTGCCAGTAAAACATTGTAACATGGTGTTGGTTAATTGTTTGTACAGATGGACAAACGTGTCGTGGTGGATTGCAAGTTCCGCTGTCCATCAGCATCGATGTTGGACATTCCCCAAGCTCTACAACTTCCAAAGACGATTTGGGTCCACCTGCTTTATCTCCTGGAGACTCGGATGGAAAAAGTGGTTCTGGGAAGAAAAACAACAGCATGGTGAAACCTCCATACTCGTACATTGCACTGATAACAATGGCCATTCTCCAGTCACCCCATAAGAAACTGACGTTGTCGGGCATATGCGAATTCATAATGAACCGATTTCCATACTACAGAGACAAATTCCCAGCATGGCAAAATTCTATTCGACACAATCTGAGTCTCAATGATTGTTTCATTAAAATCCCACGCGAGCCAGGGAACCCCGGTAAAGGAAACTACTGGACATTGGATCCCCTTGCAGAAGACATGTTCGACAACGGTTCTTTCCTCAGAAGGAGAAAGCGGTATAAGCGCCCCGGCACTCATCCGCACCATAGCGGAGTGGCGGATTTCTTTCACCAGGCTGCAGCCATGTTTGGTCATCATTCTCATCCTCCTGGATCAGTATTTTGTCCACCACCATTCCCGAACATGGGCGGAGGACCTTTGACTCATCCAGCTTTGGAACTGTATCCTTTTCTCGCTCCGCAATTTCTCACAAGACCCAACGTGGGAATTCCTCCAGGAGGCAACCACGGTCACCCGAGTCCCGCCAACTTTCCACCCAATTCAAATAATTTCCTCTTTGTTCAAAGCGCAGCTCCGAGAAATCTTTACCCTGAAATGCACACGCGGAGAGGATCCCTGGACAAAAGTCCCGAGTCACCCCAAGATACCCGGTTAACACCCTTGAGAGATGATTCCAGTAATGACAGGTTGACTCCCATGACGCCTTCAGAAGAAATCACAGACGATACTAAGCTCCTAGATCAAAAGAAATGTGAAGAGAAAAGCGTCACTAGTGGGTTTTCCATTGAACGACTCATAGGGAAAGGGAAGAATACAGATTCCCTCAAAGCATTAAATAATAAGAATAAGACTCAAATAGATAAAAGCTGTAGTAGACATAGCCATTCTCACATCCCTTCAGGGAATCACAGTCAAACCAACAATCTAGGGAATTTCCACAGAAATTCTGCGTTTGCCCCAACCGGTCTGTTGTTTCAACCGAATCGGTTTTTCCTGTAGCTCATCATCTCATCAGATCATCACATCACCCATCATATCAGCATGATCCTTATTTGCAATCCATTTCAGTATTTTACATCATCCATTATTATTATTACTAAAGTCAACCCAAGGTTTTAATTAAAATATCAGAACATTTTAAAAACTAACTATTTAATAATATTATTATAGGTTAAATTCATAGTTTAGACAAGTACAAACAACAAGGGACATAAATATAACCTACATATAATTAATTTATATAAATTCTACTGTGTAAATAATAAT
Source organism: Harlomillsia oculata (assembly GCA_019776145.1). Taxonomy (NCBI): domain Eukaryota; kingdom Metazoa; phylum Arthropoda; class Collembola; order Entomobryomorpha; family Oncopoduridae; genus Harlomillsia; species Harlomillsia oculata. Next base: position 34,605 of record JABASF010000496.1, on the reverse strand, counting down.
TACTGTACGGCGTAAACAATTTCCTCCTGTATGTAAATATAGAATAAGAATAACCTACACAGAATACAACAATACTAATAAGAAAAACAAACGAGTGTTCAAAAACTAAATGATACATTATGAATGTTTGTGATAAATAGTATGTAAAGTAGAATCTTAAGGTTAGAATTAATAATGAGTGTGAAACAATCGATAAATAGCCAAGCGCATGACGTTTTTCCTTGGAACTTTAAAATTAGCTCAGTCAAGCCACACGCTTTGTTACAAAGGCAAATAAAAATTAATAAAATTGTACTGGGCAAACTGCAAACATCAAACAATAACTAATATTTTTTCTTTTATTTAGTTTGTTGTATTGTTATTTTTGCAAAAATTATTTATTTTTGGAGTCTGCGAACTTGAGTTTTTTCATATTCATGACGCGCGTTCATGTGCACAGTTCATATTCATTCTCGTATGTCATTTTCGTTTCACCTGGAAAAGATCAAAGGGAATCATGCATTAAACAGTTATAATAGTCGAGCACATTGGAGTTGTTCCGAGCATCCAGTTTTACGATGTTAGCTCAAGGATTAAATAAGCGGTCGTTTGAAGACTGATACGTAACAAATTGTTGGGATTTTTGAGACACATTGGGATAATAAATTCATAGCTCACACCGTCTGTCGTTCCGCTGTTCTATCCGCCCTGTTGGCAAATAACGATGTGTGCAGAGGTAATCATAATATTGGCCATATGCAGACAGCATTGTAGTGAAACGTTTTTTTGAAACATTACAAAAGTTGAAGAAGTAGACAGAAAGTCCCTTTTGTATCAACCGAACAACGTAAGGCATCATATAAATAAACTTGGATGCGTGTGTATATGCCGCAAGATAAGATGAGACGAAGACCGGAGCTAAAAAGCTGTTTATTGCTTTCAAAACATAGGTTTTTGTGAAACACTTTTTGTAGCTCACTCTCTCTTTCTCTTTTTCTCTTTCTCATTCGTCTCTCTTAATGCTTGTTAGAACCAAATGCAGACAACAATACTATATAGTTGTAGTGGGATTGTAGGATCATGCAATGTAGGAGAAGGGTTCACAGTTTCAAAGATTTCATTTTGCATGATGCATCAGTCAGTCAGTCAGTCCTCCGATCTTTGTCCATATGGTTTCTTTTTGAGCGCTTGGTTGGAACAAAAATAATTATGATCCCGCATTGTTTAAAAGTTATGATGTGAACAAAGCTTTGTGATAATAACGCGTTTTTGAATGTGTGTAACAAGTCTTACAAGTCAGATCATTTGAACTTTGAACATTTTAGATGAGTTATCGCTTATCAAAACATGTCATGATTTCAGTTTAGAGCATTTATTACGTTATATTATGTTTGAATCTCTGACATTAAACTCAATGATGTCAACATGGTATAATATCACTATACTTAACAAATACGAATATCCTACCTCTAACCTATATCAACATATAAACGAGTAGAGAACCCTGGGTTAACATAACAAACTGGACATTAATTCCACAACCGTTGAAAACAGTCAGTGTTATTATTCCATGTTATTTTTACACTGAATTGAGAGAGATTACAGTGGCATTTATGGCTTGAACATACAGCTTTAGATTTGAACATGGCCAATACTCCTTTTGTCTTCACATGGATGTTGACAGGAGTGAGCAATCATTTGGTTAAATGAAGTACAAATCCTATACGTTTGAATGCAATTCGGTCTCTTTTGCCAGTCCAACAAGAAGAAGAGAGACCCTCTTAGACAGGGCTGATTAGACACACTTGTCCCTTCAGGCGAAAAGAAAAAGGACCCGCTCGAGAAATCTGAGAAGGGATCACTTAGTTGGTGGTCAGTCGGTCAGTTTGTCTTCATAAAGCCGGACGTGGGTGTAAGTGAAAGATGCAAGTGAAAAAGAGTTTACGTTCTATGTTCAAGGGCTTTGGGTCTTTCTGAGACATCGTCTTCAAAAAGGACGACTGCTTGTAGAGAAAATCTCAGGAAATTACGAAAGTTGCTCTATTACATTACTGCAAAATCCATTACTTTTGTAATTATTTTGCAGACGTCACATGATCTTTAAAAATAAATACGGCATAGCGATGCTTTGGCTTTAACGGACCATGACAAGGATTTTGAAAACATTAAGTCTAGTAGTGATTTCAAGTTCCTTTGCGTTGATAGGTTCTGTACTGTGAAGAAATGAGCACATTGCTACAATGAAACAAACATTCGATGACGGGTGGAAGGCGGGTGGGACGAGAAAGCTCTCCGAACCGAATCCCGTGTCTCTTGGCTTCGATTCAAGACACACGAGCCAATCCCAAGGTGAACAAACTGTTTGGGCAAAGCATTTGAGTCAACACGTGTAAATCTGGACGAGATGTGACAGGCGGAGTTAATTCATCACTCGTTTCGTTGCGCAATTCCTATCTTCTTCAACTCTCGTTCCGTTCTCTCTGACTATTGGGTTACATGTTTAATGTGCTCTCGCAAAGCACCTTATTAATCTTTATTGCAAAGTAAATAAGTTAATTTCCAGGAATGACAATTGACAAAATAATATGCATGTTTCAATTTCAAGAGATGCTCATAATCAAGTTACGATTTACAAAATCTAATGATAGCGTAGTATTTTATGATTTTCAAACGAAAAAATACAATGAAGATAATGTATATATATAAAAGTAAAGTGATATTTTAGTGACCTTGCGCTCATGTTTGCTAATCGTAATTCGTAGCACATATAAAATTTTGGAAATCGTGGAATATTATTTGCATTTTGCAAAGTAGGTAATCAGGCTATATAACAAAGATTACAGCAGAATAAAGATTTTGGTAAAAGTTTCAAAAAATTGTTGCCAACATGTAATTTTAGAAACGAATGGATTATATACATTTAAATTGCAGGGAATCATGAAATTCATGAATCGGCATTTGTCAAAGCCGCTCTCGTCTTGTGATTAGCATGTGTCCTTAATCTTCATAGCCCATAATATTTGGTTCCACAGTGTCAATAGTGTACATTATATTATATTTGAATGGACACAAAGTGGACTACGCTTGAGCACTTGTAGTACAAAGTAGACAAAGAGAAAGAGAGAGAAAAAAAGGAAACGTTTCCTCTAAACTGGACCGTCGTCATCTTTGTTTACCACTTTTACAAACGGACCGACACTGAACGGCCTTTCGAGCTAAATTTGACTCCTTTGGGTAAAGCCAGTTAACCGTGCTTGAGAGAAATAGAAATGTGCCGACCGGACCGATAAAGCCTTGTTTTGGGTCTTTAAAGGGTTTCAATTCAACACTTTATAGTAATATTTATTTATGTCATTCGTAAACTGTAGGCAATTGAAAAGTTGTTTTCCTTGCAAATATTAGTATTATAAAATGATATATAAAATAAACTTTTTTAAGTAGATTCTTCAAAGCCATTTAAAGTCATTACAATATATTATATTTTTGATTCTCCGAAGCGTTAAAGTAAAAGGTAAATGAAAACTATATTCTCTATAAATGATTTTGTAAACTTTCACGGTTTCACCATTTTGTTTCATGTTGTTGTAAACTTGTAAAGCTTGACATTTGCTACTGCTTGCTTTTCACTTTTATGATCTGAGCGCATTCACATTTATTTTCGTTTTTGAAGCATCATTTTTTGTATATTTATGTCATCTCATACACCAGAGTTTTTACCCGGGTATTGTGTATGTAATGTTCTCTGGGGAAGGAGTGAAGAGCACGGTTGTGCGCTGTGCCCCCACATTGTTATTAAAACATTCCAAGCGCTCATCCTCGCGCGAGGAGGTATTTCTTCTGATAGCAGTTTGCATTTTGTGAGCACTGTTCACCAAAATATACACCATGGCCTTCCACACAGCAGCTCGGCATTTTACTCTCGTCGTTTCCCTTCCTCGTACAATATTATCATGGCTCTTGTCTCTAATCACGGAAAGTCTGTGTGTCGTGCATCCAACCAGAAGGACAAATTCATGTCTATTTAATAGGCACGGCGAACTTGCCCGCATCCTGGTATCCTGCCTTTTCACACGAACATTTTTGTACCCAAGGAACTCAACTTTCCCTGTATTTTCACATAGGTCAAACAAAGGCAAGGGGAAAGTCAAAATCAAACACCTGGAATGTGGAATGTGGCTTCAAAATGTGAATCTTTGAAGTTTCTCTAGACTCTTTGGTTAGAATAATGTTCTCGTTTCCTCCGTTTTGGTCGTCAATTTTATTTTTTATCATAAAACGTAGCGTTTCAAAAAATAAAAGAAAAATAAATTGCTAATATTCTTGTTTTGCTTAACGCTGCTTCAAATAAGTCTTGAAAATCCATTTTATGCATTAAAGTATATATGTTTGATTTAGATGTCTTATCAGTTATCAGGAATACTATTTACTACATACAAATTGATTCTTGTAAACAGTACTGTAAACACTAAAGTTTTAAAGTTCTTAGAATATGTTGATTGAATAAACTAAAACCAAAACTCATGCTGTTAAGATTTACCCAGATTTACCCATTTACCAGAAGCCAAACCAAATTGTTGACTTAGGACATAAAAGGGAAACTCTAAAGGGTACTTATCCTGATGAACAAGGAAGTGTATTCATAGAAAAACAAGAAGACGAAGTCTGAACTCTGAAGTCTCTCCAGGGTCTCTAAGGAGTTGTAGAGACGTCACTTTATAATAATAATAATGATGATGATGTTGTGCCGAGGACGAGAATGACAAACCACGAAACTGTTTTCCCATTCATATTCCTCAGGGCAGGGTAGGCAGGCAGTGACCAAAAAATTGTTGAAACGTAAAGCGACCGGTGTTTCATTTCAACACAGCAAGGCTAATGACACGAAAAACAGACTCAAGGAGGAAGTGACGTGGACAACACTCAAATCGCCGCCACACTGTCTACGTATCTAGGCAGACTTTTTGGAGTCTCAAGATTGAAACAACATGTTATAAAGGGAAAAAAATATACCGAAAGTGACTTTCTTCACATCTCAAATCTCCCCTCATGAAAAAATCTTTGTGGGTAGTGCTTCTTTAGGCTTGAGGGCTTGAGATCACCAGATCACGTTTCAAAACTCCATTTCTTCAAACACTCCGTGACTAAAACCTCATTCATTAAAACGTTAAAACATGCACCCACACACAAAAAGAGTAGAAATGCCGACACTACTCATTCATGAACACTTTTTGAGTAACCTATACGATACGACACAACCTATCGGATTTTTGGAAACTTGGGGAGTAATTGCCTCGTTATTAGTTCAAACGATCAGTGTCGTCTTCCAGTTTGTGGACAAATGAGTTTTCATTTCTACCAGAAGGAATAATAAACTAAAAAATAATTGGTAACATTGATACCACACCACGTTCCAATTTCCAAAGCAAATCATCCAAAACCTCAATTTGAACTGTGTGCTAAAAGACTGCTTTTCTGTTTACGGTTTACCTTGCTTGGAGTAACAAAGCTTTTCTGACCGACTTGTTCTATTCGTCCCATCGTTGTTTCCCATTTGTTTACTTCATTCATTGATCATGCCCCTATGAATTACAAACGGAAAAGACACTCAAGTGGAAGATTGCTAGACAAAATTGTTTGATTTAGCTCTTGCAACAGTTGATCCTTTCTCAAGCCCACTTCCTCTTCATCCAGGACTGGAAATGCAAACTTTTCCCAAATGACCCCATTGCAACGTTACGTTTCCTTTTTCCCTTTTGTTCCCGTAGCAGATTTCAGAAAAGTGCACTTCCACTTTTACCTTCCAACCTGCATCTGCTTCCATTCTTCTCAACAACACAAGCTATTGTCATGATAAGTAAATGATTGCAGATAATTGGATAATTTCAAACTCTCCATATATTCAGCTTAATGATTCTCCTTTAACAACCTAACGTCCGGAAAAACCTTTCATTTTCAGTTCAGTTGTAATTTCGTACTTTACTTTCTCATATTCGGTACTTGAGAACTCTTCGTAAAAGGACACGATTTGCTAAAACTTCATTTTCATAATTACTATATATTTTGGTTTTTTTGATAAAAATGGTTATTATTACTTTATTTACTGGTTCGGTTTAATTTTCAAAAATTCGACTCAACAAGAAAATGAACAGAATTTTTATAGAGTACAAATAACGAAGTAACCTACTATAGGATAAATTAAACTTATAAGAACAGAAACAACTAACTTTACTTTACAAAAATGTGCAGTAACTAAGCCATACTGTGAAAATTTGAACCGGATGCATAATGTGACACGGAAAATGCAATTTTATATGAATTAATTGTGAAATATTGAACGTAAATGCATTGATGGTCAGATCAGAGTGTGTTCAATCAATTTCTACAATCTTTCCTAAACTTAACTTGTTATATGTAATATGAATGATATTAAGTAAAATGGGCCAAAAGCCTACATTTTGTGATGCTACATATAGCATAGTATTAAGGGCATATTATGAGAGTCAAAGCGCACTTATTGACAAGGAAAAGTGAAACCCTTCGGTTCGGTTACTCGTGGTACCCCTTTAGACCCTTTTGTCATTGTCGTCATGTCTGAACTCTCAGTGAGTGTAATAATAACTGTCTCATTTCCTCACATCGTCACATCAGTTGAATGAACAACGGACACACAACATGCATCACGCAAACAAGCGCAAACCAGAAACCTTAAATGTGAATCTATAACGACAACAAGGCATGCTAAATAGACATTACTTAGTGAGCTGTAGTGCTTTTGATGACCGAAAAGAAAAAGGGTCCACATAATATCATGTTATGAATATGGTTATAAGGTGTTTTTAGTGTTTCCTATTCATTCAGATGAATGGACGATGTCTCAGGTACAATTACTCCACATCTGCATCTGGATAGACAGAATTTTCCAGTCTGTCAGTCAGCATCATCATGAGACACGAGAACCAGGTACGCAAAAGGCCCCCGATGATCAATCTCGGTCGCGTATCCCGAAAGGAAGAGCGGAACGAACTTATATTTGTCCAATTTGAATCAATCGGGAAGTATTATATAGTACAATGCGAAACCAGGCCTCATCGTATCATCATCGTCATCATCATTGTTATTGTACACACATCACAAATCATAAAAACTTTCATTGTTGACGAAAGTAATGAATGAATGAAATGGATCACTGAGACCGAGAGGCCAGTTTCAAAAAAATATACTATACAACAAAAGAAAACGTAGAATAAAAGGGTGTTTTTTCCTTGAAGTCTGTGCTGCCCAAACATGACAGCCGACATCAAAATATTATTCTCTCGTTGCAACGTGCCGCCAGGTGATTCATTCATAAGGAAAAGGTATCCATCACATCGGCTCAGTTACACGAAGCCAAAGTTCATTCAGAATTAATCAGTGAGAAAAATGTTTAAAAAGAGATTTGGAATGGGTATTATAAAAAACGCCGCTCTCGGCTACGTATGAATAAGAGAACAAGTCACGTCTCACGTCGCATCTAACATTGATTCCCTTTTATGATCTTCTTCCATCATCCCCGTCAAATGTCCATGAGGATTTTTGTATTAGGTCAGCAAAAGACGAAAAGACTAGAAGAAGCTTGAAAGGAAGCAGTACAAATGGAAAGTAAACTTGAAGGAAAAGTCGGATTGGCTCCGTGTCAAAGAAAATAGAAGAGGAGAGAGACTAAATGGATTTGTCCAAGTGTACGACTGTTAACACATGGGAAATGGGATGTGATAAGAAATGCTAAAGGCGAGTGTGCTAACAAGATACAAAAACCTGAGTATAATTTTTCGACTCGACTAAAAATGACTTTAGGGATGTGCAGCATGGCTTCTTCGTGACAGGCACATGATGAAGATTCCAGGCAAGCAAACAGTTTGGGTAGAGTGTGAGCCAAGACTAATCGAGTTTAGGAGCTCACAAAAGTTACACAGATTTATCTACTGCTCTCAGACATGGAGCTATGAAAAAACAAATTCACATTTATACACATATGGGTTCTGTTTCTGTCTTGTGTCCCGTTTAGCACGCTAGTATTATAGTAGTTTGTAGAGTCAGCATAGGAAAGAAGCATAGTCAAAGCTAACTTGATGTTGTAACACCAGCAGCAACACTGTCGACTAGTACAAACGACTTGACATTTTTTTACATGTTCAAGCATAACAGGAACAGAGAAGAAAGGGAACCTCGAACACTTTGCTACATTTGTTTGAATGAGTTTGCATTCACACTCTCAAAGTTTGTCTACGAGTGCCAAAAACAACGGAAATAAAAATAGGAGACTTGGCGGAATGAAGCAAAAGCGCCAGAAAAGATAGAATAAGCTTTAAAGCTTATGAGGAATGCACACTACAAGATTGAATGAGACAAACAGCTTTTATCGTCTTATCACTTATCATTACATTGCAAGAAATAGAGACTTATCGCCGGGCCTTTCTGTCACCGGAACACATTTTGGCCTTTCACCAAATCCGATTGTCATGATGTGTGAAATGTCGCAATATTCTTATATTTGAAAGAAACCAGGTGTGCCATTTTGTGTTGAACGTTCAAATCTAATGATTTCTGATTTCCTTTGTTATTTGTAATAATTGGGGTCTAAAATAATTGTATAGACATCGGAACCGGCAGCAGACTTTCTTGACACGAAGGAGGCATAGGAAGATGTGCTTTGGTGTGGCCGTGCTGATCCTTGTAAGAACATTTCTCGCCTTGGCATTTACACATGTAAGAGTGTCACGGCTGAACTGTGGCACATTACCACAAGGCCTCGTTACTCGCCAGTGACAAATTGAGTCTAATTTGACGACTGTGAGAAGCGGCAATGCATGCTTCCTCGTTTCCACTTCGTACTTCGTACACTCTTGTTTCCAGATCGTTCCAGTATGCAAGCTCTGGAGTCTGGAGGCTCTTTTACTTGTTTGTACTACGGAAGAAAACGCGACAAATGACGATGACTAAGAACGGAAAAGAACTGAATAACCAATGGAAAGTAATGTGTTTTGCCGCCGTGAATGAACGACACAGTCAAAAAAGTACCTTGTTGTGAAGAAGAAAATGTGATCCCTTCATTGCTCTTGTCTACACACTTTATCAACGACGAAGAGTAATGACTTGCTCTCCGGGTCCACATGTGTTTTTCTCCCGCAACCAAATGTTTTCCGACCGATTTCAAACACAACTAATATCCTCTCATTCTCTCCAGTCCTCATTCCTTCGCAACCTGAGTCTTGAGCAGAAGCCGCGCTTGATCTGTTTTCTCTTGAAGTCTCAATGACTCCTTCAGATCCTGAAAGATGACTTTCGTTCTTAAAAGGGTTTGTAAAATTCTCACCCATCCTTTCAATACATTTCCCTTTGTACATTGGACAACACGAAACCTTGGAGAACGTGGCTGACGAAGAGTCACACCGTGAAGAATGCATGGGAAGTGTGAAGTGGTCTTAAAGGCCAAAGGCAAGGAGATTAGACTGGCGTTTGAACGAAATGACAAAAGTTGAACAGTCCCACGTACGACGTGTTCTATACATTTTCATAGCACTAAACTTTTTCCGGAGTTAGAAGAAACAGGGGAAAAAATTGAACATATTTTGAACGTGTGGGTTGAAGACAGTGAAATACGAGTGAGACACTCTGATTATTTTCTTTTGCTGTTACCGAACGATCTCTTTGCCTCTTTGCAGTGAGAGTACTTGTACTGTTACTTGCTTTTGCTTCTCTTTTCATTCCGTTCCGTCGTCGTTGTCGTCCTCGCTTTTGCTTTTCTCAACATTTCAAATACATTTGTGATTCGACTGACTTGTCGCAAACATTTTATGAATGCTGATTCATGCTCACTGGTGTTTCTCTTACCAAGGACTTTCCATTACATTAATTTCTTTAGCGAATACACTAATAAATCTCACTGTCTAGCCAGGTGATAAAGCCAATCATTTTGATCTATAACAATAATTTAAATGAAACTGTTATCAATTTTGAGAAAGTGCGTCAAATAATTTGAATGTAATAACAATATAGATACTGTTGAAATCTTATCTCTTGTTAACAAAATAGTTTTGATTTCTGTTGCCGCTGCTGTTGCTCTATAATTTCACTTTGTCACATGAAGCTCGTTTGTGTCTGTCCAATACAATTAGGTGACTTGTTTATAACACGTTAATTTTCTGAGTCTATGAGAAGCTCAAATTCAGAGGCGGTCCATTTGGGAAGTGGCAAATTGAAGCTAATTTGGACTGGTTGAGGCCTGTTTCCTGACACCATCTCCATTTTGAATTTCTTCGTCTCTCGAACCCCTTCGTCTCAGAAGATTAATCACTTTTCCACTCGTCTTACTCTCTCACTACCATCTGCTGCGTTTGTCTCGTCCAACCAAATGTTTGCCTTCATACTATTCGGACTATTCCATAGAGTAACATCCCATCATCCTAAATCATTATTTCATTGCAAAACGACGATGCGATATATTAATATTTTCTAATCAAAATATGGAATCTAACATAATAATAAAGTTATATAACTTTTCTTATATCTTTTGTTTGTCGGTTGTGTTCTGTGTTTAGTTAGTGTTTCCTGTTTAATTTGTTTATACTAGAACTAGAACACTAGAAGAAACGCGAAAGTTCAGTTGGATTTTAGATTTTCTATCTTATGGAAAAATGTATCCTTCTCCTTCAGTTTTCCTTTCTGCGACTATGGTTGAGTTTTTAGTAGTTTTATAGACACGGACTCAAAGACAATCTGAGGTCTATACAGACAAAAAATTGTCAAGTAGATTTCGTTTAGTTTTTTGTAGCAAAGGAATGAGTTTGTTGGTTGTGCAACATGAGCAGAAAGAAAAAAAGAAAGTAAAAGAGTGCGAGTGGAAACAATTTGGGTTCTGGCATTTTTCCAGCTTGAGTATTCATGATCAAACTCAATTTGGCTCGTGAGCCGATATTCTATTATCCGGAACACAATGGGACGACCTAATGCAATTTCCTCTGGAGAGAAGACTGACATCCCTTTTCATCACAGGATCACGTCTCCTTCAAAAGATTACATTAGTCCTCTGGTGTCTCCTCTTTTCCCTTAGTGTCCCGTTCCATCCAATAATGCCACTTCTACGACTGCGACTGTGTGACAATGTGTCTGTGTCACAAACACACAAGTTAGCAATGCATTGTTACATATTGCATCGAGTCTATCAAAGTTTCTTTCCGTATATAGTTCCCCCAATGAAAATGGCTACTCGTTTTAGTGAATTATTAGCCAAAGTTGGACGAGGCACAGTCACAATTGACATGGCAAGTTTTTCACCTTCTCCTCCGCAAATGGCCTAGTGGGCGCTCAAGGAGAAGATAAATGCTTTATATTTCTCCCTCAACAGGGAACAAATTAGAAGCAATCTCACAGCACCTCTTCTTTCACAATTCACGAAACAGTCACACAAGTAACTTTCCTTCGTAAAAAAATTTCTGTGTAGAAATTCCACAATGCTCGTATCGACAGCTATTTCAATTCACTACATTAAGTTACATTGAGCAAGTATCTCCTCAGCTCAAGTTTTCTTCGCCTTTTTCTTCTTTCGTTACTATATTTCCTTTTGCGATTGACACTTTTTTTTCTATTCGAGGCACAATGACGTGCACAAGTGGCATGAAGTGGACGAGTAGATTCGATTTCTCCCCTCGGTCTCTTCTTTTGTGTCGCATTTACGGCTGACACGTCGACAAAGAGACAAATTCACTTCAGACGCTTGACAGTTATCACTCAAGTATGCAGGGGAAAAGATGTACTCAAATTCAGCCTCAATAGTTCAAACCGGGTGGCTGAGTTTTATTGTTATACATTCACCTGTTACCAGAAAAATTTATTACCTTTTCGGTTTCATTAATCTTCCTGCGTGCGCTTGTATATCTCTAACTTGTCATGGCAGGAGGGAAATAGTAAATACATTCCTCTCCTCCTTCAACTTACACTTTATTAACACTTATTCTACATCGTTCAAGACATTACAAAAAAACTACCGGTAGTTCCACACATCCCTAATAAAGAAGCAAAAATGCTTTTTATATTCATGCATGCTTTGTATTGATGAGCCATGATAGAGAAAGTTAATAAATCTAGAATCCAAAAGGGGGAAAACAGAATCTGAGTTTTTACTCCACAGGGAGTCTGTTTCCCATATTACAATGCACAATACAATACAATCGTTTTTCGTTTTTCCCTCATCATCGTTGATTGCACTAAGTACTACTCACTCCGAGTATTTTTAGACTCATTCTCAATGTCAATTATAATCTGTCATACTCAAACTCAAAGCGACACGATTAATGAAAAAAACGAGAAGTTCTCTAAACCAGATTGAACAAGCGAACGAGCCGTAAACCAACTGTAAATAATCTAAATCTAAAAGAAAAAGTCGTATTTACTACACGTCAATTGGTTAAGTTCAAATGGCGTGAGAGGCCCACGGCCTCTGTCCTTTCCACAGTAGAATGATATAGTGAAACGGATTCTGATTCTCAGACCTACTCAAAGTGTAGAATTGCAGATGCCGTATCATAACGCACCTTACGTTTTGTGTTATTCATTCATGGTATTAATAATTATTATTATTAATGTTATTTGATGTCCATATTTTATAGTTAATTCGAATTTCTTCAAGCAAAAAGTAAATAGCCATCGCGCAGAACATTGGTAAAAGTAAAGTAAAAATGTTCAACTAGACAACTATCATTCATCATTCACATCATTTTGTCTCTCTTACGAGACATTTTTAGCATAAGAGAAGAATCAAATTATATAGTAATAATTAAGTAAATATCATCAGGAATGGATTATAATTTATAATTTATAATATATAACGTTTACAAAGTACCAGTGGATAGTTTTTGTGACGAAGTTTGTTGTTTTTTCATGGGATTGTTGTGCTCGTGAGGGATCAATAGAAATATGGATTGTTGATAGAAAAATATAGATTTACTATTTAACGCTTTAATTTGGCAAAATCCTGTACTATACCGCTTACTGCATGATATTAGCACAATGATGCATTTTGGACAGATGCCAGGTGTATTTTTGCATGTGAGCACAACATTCTATCCAAACTTTTGCTTCTGTTTCGTTATTGTAGGGCATTTTGGTCAGATTGGCAATTGAAATTAGTGAAAGACATAAGGAGGTGATGAAAATGCAGTGTTTTCTATTGTGGTAGCCAATGAACGAAGAGTATTTGCCACGCCTTCAAACATCACCTGAGACAGATGAAAACGGGGCTGCAGAGTCGTAAACATAGACACACTAACGATAACTGACGCGAGTTCAGTTGCACTCAAAGACTCAATTTGGCTCGGGTTTTTCGTTTTTCTCTTTTTTGCAACCACAAGGGTTTTCATTTTGCTCATTCCTCACGCACAAGAACGTATATGAGAAGCATGTGGTTGTAATGATTCCTTTTGCGCAATCATAGAAACCTTCAAAGGATTCTAATATACGTAAGATTCAATGAATTCTTTCTCTAAAAAGTGCCATTTTTTTGCAAGGTAAAGAGAGGTTGGGCAACTCGATGCAAAGAGTGCAGACACACGGAGTGACCTTCCGTAGCACGCCGTTGCGCTTCAAACCGGTCTTGAATCTTGAACCCAGCAGCAACAAGCTTTGGTTTATAAGGTAGTGTAATAATGATGTGCTAGTACACTTTACCTGTATAGTAAAGTCGTAGTAAGTTAGTAGCTTGGTCATTTCATTTCCTGTGCAAACGTCTTTGCAACAAGAATTCCCATTCAACTTTACTTCGAGTCGTAGTTAGTACAAGTTGGCATTACGGAGAAGTCTTAGGAAAGGATTGTAAAGATGCCTTTTGGTTTCTGTCTGCGGTTTTTCATCTTCTTAATTCTTAACAAAAATCAAGCATTTTTCGTGGTATTTCATGCTTATTGCGCACATTTCACCATATGCTTTACCATCATCATCATCACAACTTCCAAAATTACTGTCTGCTAGTTTGTTGTTACTTCGCATCATTATTTTCCAGTCTTATGTAAAAACCTTTGTTTTTATTGTTATTTTCGAAAGCAAACCCAATGTAACTTTTGGTTTTCGAGTTTGCGTCAAGGTGAACATATTTCACACATTTTCTAAGATTGTATAAAATAAAATGCAGCTGTTTCACGAAAGGTTTGCTATAAAATTTAGAAAATCGCACATCAAAATAGCATTTCATTTCAATGAGAATACAACGATATCCATACGGAACCATAAGGTGAAGGAAGCATTGTTTGAAAGGAACCAATGAAATTCCACTTGGATGAATGCCCACTTGAATTTTAATTGCGTACCCAAATGACAAGCCATGCAAATGGGATTGATTGTTCCGTCCGCGTCCGTTTACTCGATGTATCACACACAGGATTTTTTTTCAATGGGGACAGAGACGAGACGAATAGGTTGTATTGTATCATTCCTAGTATGAAAATAATATGACAAGGACCATAAGGAGAAAACACGTTTGCCATTGACTATGTTGTGCTTGTGTGCCAATTCATTTGTGTTACTTTGTATGATATCAGCAAAACACGAAGAGTGTTTGCCAATAACCCATCTCCTACAGTCAATTCAGCTCTTCTGCGGCGGCAGTGGTGGTGGCCGATGGACTTTGCCCTCTGCTCAGCTAATGGCAATTAACCTTGAATTACGAGTGTATGGAACTTGACGTGTGCCAGCAAAGACACAACCCGCGGTCACCGTGCACATTTTTCCAGAGGGCCATAATAACCAAAACCAAATATACTGAAGAATTTTTCGTGGCTCCAACTGTAATGATTCATTTTATTTGCAATGGATCTCGCAAAGACGAGACGCGTCTTTCATACGCATCCGACGTAATCTGACGCTTTTCGATACAAGATTACAGCATAAAACATAGTTTCATACAGTACAAACAGACGCAGACTTAGCCACATAACAACTGATAACTATTGACGTTTGGCATTCCACTAAATATTGCATAATATTAACTTTGTATGTGCAAGCGCAAATAAAGATTACAGTCACACATGGATTCAATGATTTCATTCATAGCAACGTTGGGACAGTCGTACGCGTCTTATTGATGATTTTGTTTATTAAAAATCTTCAAATTCAGCTATGAATTTTACTCTTCAATTGATTAAAAATGATGAAGGTCTAGGTTCTAGATGATATATTTTCTGTTATAAAAGGTGACACTTTTGACTTTTCAAAAGCTAATTAGCTAATCAAAGTATATATTGAAAGGTAAACATGATTGCAGGAAAGGAAGTTTAAAGGGCATAAACTTAGTACTTTGTAATTTAGAAGGTTGGATTGGAAAGTACAAACTGTGAGGAAATCCTGAATCCTGATCCTCAAGCACGATAGAGTAGTGAGGTAGTGACAGTGACAGCAAATATAGTAGTCGAAACTGTTTTGCAAAAATGGAATTCCGAGTCAAGTTCAAGTTTGCACAGGTGGGAAAATGATGCGGTCATTATTTTGCATTAGAATTGAATTGATGTGGGTCTTGGTCAAGGTTGTCGTGAAGAGGTGTACTTGCAATTCTCATGTGTCATCTCACGATACTCTCAATTGTTCATTATCATTATCATGCTGATAGTGCACATGAATAATGGCAGCACAGTTCACAGTCATGTAATAATAGAATGTTCACAGAAGGGAAACCCCCGAAACTTTTACAAGTGGAGGAACGATTGTATTCTGCTGTTGGCAAATTCTGTGGTTATATACTTTGTGTCTTGTTTGGCTTAGTGTTTCGAAATGTCGTAACTTGTCATTAGCGCGTCATTTTCCCGTTTCCCAGGAGCTTTTTAAACTTGAAGAGGTGGATTTTTGCGGAAAAAAAGATTGGTCAATGTGATAACGATATGCCAAGTTTGCTCACCGTCTCTTCGTCTCTTCTTCCTCTTTATTGGTTTACAAAAGTTAATAATTGGTAATGATAACTAGGTACTGTAAACAGAATTTTGTAGGAGGACTCTCTTGACTATTAACTATTAACCGTTTGCAACAAGGTTCATTATTCTTAAAACTTGAGGCAGGTATATATAAAGTAATAGGCTTATGGTTCGTGGATGAATGTAAACTTGCGATGATGCATCGTATATTAGTATTAGGTTCGTGTATTTAATCCTCTGCAAAAAAGTGGGCAAAGTGAACCAAAGACCCAGAAAGTTTCGCAGACACATCGCAACACACGAGGAGCAACAAGTTAGACACTACTCAAGTCTCAGTCGGCAGTGTGGGACGGTGGTAGAAGGTACACCTGTTCATCTTGCCCTGCCTTGGGCACACTAAACACCCAAGAGAACATCTTCTGGGCCAATTAGTATCTTCATCCTGAATCATCTTTGAGAAAATATTCGACCGTATTGTCTGATAGTGAGGCCTCAAAAACTATTGTGACTTGAGTGATTCGTTTGTATTTTTATCTACTTAAATTAATCCATCTCCCACTGTCAAACATCACATTATGGGTTCACAAGGGTCAGACGTGCGTGGCGGGGCAATGCTGAACACATCCATGAACACCACGCGGTTCGTGTACATCCCTCCTCCTACACCGAAACCATCCTATTTGGAAGTGTACACTTTTGAAAAAGAATTTGAATTCGACAAGTGGCGAACATGGATGGGACAAAATTGGGTGTTGAGTCTCTACGCAAGTCTCATCTATGTCACATTAATTTTCATGGGACAGAAATGGATGCGATATCGCAAAGCAATGGATCTCAGGAGAACCCTCACTTTCTGGAACATTTTCCTTGCTACCTTTTCTATTGTGGGTTTCTTAAGAGTCTTCCCTGAGATTCTCTTTTTGCTCAGTCTCAAAAATGGGTTTCATACTTCCGTCTGCTTTCGGTAATCCAATTTAATACATATACTTCAACGATGCATTTATCCATAACATTCAACATACTTCTATTCAACTAAATGTTATCCATTACAGAGATGGACACAATATGGCTACAGCATTTTGGGGCTGGTGGTGCACGTTATCAAAACTCGTCGAGCTTGGGGACACTGCCTTTATTGTCCTAAGGAAACAAAAACTTATTTTTCTTCACTGGTAAGTTCAAATACACCTAAAGTTATGCATTAGAGTTTTTGGCCAAAAGGTGCAGTCGTGTAATGTGATTATGTGATTCTCGGTATTTCCGCACATGCATTTTTTAAGAAACTGATTATAATATAATGACTACACTAATCATATTTCACAAGTTTTATCCTTGATTGAATTTTAATGGTTTCATTGACTTTGAAGCTGATGAGAAAGTCAAGTTGTAGTTTCACAGTTTTCCTTAAATTAAACATGTATACACTGCATGTGAGTTCATGTAATACGGTTTAAGTATGAACTGGATTCTATAACAGTCTTTGTGAATAGTTACACAAACATAAACATAACGTACGCTTATAGAATGTAGAGTAGAATGGACCATGAATCGTAAAATTCATTTTAATTGCAATTCTGCCATTTCCAGGTACCATCATATCACAGTTTTGGTCTACACATGGTTCACTTATGAAGAATACGACCCATCTCTGAAATGGTTCATGTGCATGAACTTCTTTGTACATGGTTTAATGTACTCGTATTATGGGCTCAAGGTTCGTGTAAATGCACTATGAAATCATACACAAACCAAATTGATATTGAACTATATTGTATATTTAACCATTGATTAAACAATTTTTATAGGCCATAGGTGTAAACATACCTCGCAAGTTTGCCATGGTCATCACTTCCCTTCAGATTAGCCAAATGGTGGCCGGAGTTGTGATTAATTTGCATTCACTTAATGTCAAATGTAAGTCAATATGAATTTTATTACAGCCAATTTTCCGGAATCTTTTTAAATTAACTCAGCTTCTTAATAAAGTCCTTTAATAATGTTTCCAGTACAAGGCGGCGAATGCTACAGAGAATACCGTGACATTTGTATTGCATTGGCCATGTATGGTTCATATTTTATTCTCTTCGCCAACTTTTTCCTTCAAGTATACCTTAAGAAAAGTCACCGAGCCCATATCGCTAAACAACAGAAGCAGCAGCAAGAGAAACAGCAACTCAAAGAAAAGTCTTCATAAAAGACCTTGTCTTGTTTTGTTTTCCAAATTACAAAGTACATAAGAAATTTTCCGTTATCCCAAAGACAAACAGGCCTGTAATGTAAATCAATTTACTGACTTTTGATTTGCTATCTTTATTTGCTCTCATGCTACGCTTTCAGTTGACATTTTTATTAATGTAACGTACGATTATTATACTTCGCAAAAATTGTAAACTTGATGATGTGGCGATGCGATGAAAGAAAAATGAGATAATATGTATGAGATAATATGATAATATCCTTATATCACCTTCATTTCATCATAAATTATTAATTTAGTTTGTTACCAAAAATATGCATAGAAGCAATCCAATAATTGCAATCGTGTAACGTACGATTATTATACTTCGCAAAAATTGTAAACTTGATGATGTGGCGATGCGATGAAAGAAAAATGAGATAATATGATAATATCCTTATATCACCTTCATTTCATCATAAATTATTAATTTAGTTTGTTACCAAAAATATGCATAGAAGCAATCCAATAATTGCAATCGTTGACATTGTTGTTATCGCTAGTTATTGTACTGTTACGTTTTAGTAGTAGTGTCCTATTGTATAATTGTATACTAATGCTGCTGTGACTATATTTTGATAAAGTTACGCAAAATGGTAAAGTCTGTATAGTTTTTCTATAATAGGTATAAATGCTAAGTTTTAGGTGTACTCATGTTATGTCACGGTTGTTTGAAACATCTTAAAATATGAAAAGAAACGCGTAGAAATACGTAGAAGCAAAAAAACATTGTTGGAGCAATAACTGGAGGAAGCTAGTTATTTCTGGAATACAAGCTTATATAAAGTATATAATTGAAATTGAACGAGTTGTAATATTTGGTTCATTCATTTCGCTTTTGTGTTAGGTTTTCGAGCTTGTTGCAATGTTAGTTCGTTATCTCACATGTCGCTTCAAATATCTTTCTTTGGAATGCCGATGACTCATCGTCACCAACAACACAAAGGAATGTTCCTTGTCAATAGACTCATAAAACTGAAACAACGCCGTGCGAGATCTCCTTTGTGACTGCGTCGTCTGAGCGCTACTCTGACGCATCGACATTGTGATGATGAATGATGACACTTTTGATTTGTGAACGATGCGACGCAGATGCAAAATGTAAACATTTGGTTTTTGAGGTTCCAATTTCCAATTCCAACTTTCAACTTCTACTGCTGCCGGCATGGCACTTAAGAAAATGCAGGTCATATCTTATCAAAACGTCCGGTAGGGAAAATGTTCCAAATCTGAGATGTTTATAAAAGTTTCGACATTTTTCCACGATCCAAAAGAAAGTTTCTAAAACAATGTGACCAAGTGACGTAATGGGATGCCCGTGTGACTCAAGTGCGCATTAATAGTTAGTCATTTGTTGCTTGCTATAAGAACCAAAAACCCTTCCATGGATTTCATGCAGTTTTGTTAGCTTTGGTCTAAGATTATAAGGAGGGTATAAATCCTTATCTGTCATTATCGAGTTATGTGGGTATGACAAATGAACGTTATGAACGGTAAACAGAAAACAAAGACAACAAAACTTCACTCCGTAAAAATAGGCTTTCGTCAAGAGTATTTAAGCGGTACGGGTCGTTCTTTGCATGATTAGTGATAGTAAGAACTAAGAACGTTGATCATATATTATACTGAGTTTATATTGCGTAATCGATTTGAAAAAGATTTCAGAATGTTTCAAAATTCTTTAAAATGTCTAGTGGTGCTTTTGCAGTTATTAGCAGCAGTCAATTCTTTCGCACTGTTTTCACTGGCGTTGGACGAATGGGCAGCATTTAAGGTGCGAATTTTAATCTGCATTCTTCAACTCGTTAGTAATTTCAAAATCCTGTTTCTCATTCTGAGACATCCTTAAAGTGTAATTCTCTCTTAACTTTAGCTTCAGTACGGAAAGAAGTACACAGATGAAAACGAAGACCGTTTCCGCATGAAAGTGTTTTTGGACAACCGACGCAAAATTGCTCAACACAACAAAGGACCGAATGGATTTACGATGAGTTAGTTTTTTTTATTAATTTTACATACGTTTGTCGTACTTTCGTACCTTAATTAGTTATGTAGTAGTTGCATTTCCCAATAATGACTCCGTGACTGACTGTTCTCATTATAATTTCAGGAATGAATGATTTTGGTGACCTGCTGGCTCAAGAATTTACCACAAATATGAATGGATTTCAACAAAGCATGTGGAACGCATCAAAACATCTTCTAGTTGCAGGAACATTCATTGCTCCTGAAAATGTGGATATCCCGGAGAGTATTGACTGGAGGGAGAAAGGAGCCGTGACACCAGTTAAAAACCAGGGTCACTGTGGAAGTTGTTGGGCATTTTCATCGGCAAGGCGGTTTTATATGTTATCCTCTTATTTCTTGAAAATCAATGATTATACGATTACATTATGTTTATTCAATTTATGATTAAAACGTTGTAGACTGGAGCATTGGAGGGACAACATTTCCGTAAAACAGGGAAGCTTGTTTCACTCAGTGAACAGAATCTAATCGACTGCACCGGTAATATATAGTTAAATAAAATTAATCAACGATAAATTAACAAACTTGAAGACAACTTTAGGTTAAGGTTTGGTTAACAATTATCTGCAATTTAAAAAATATTCTTAGGAGGTGAACTGTACCGAAACGAAGGATGCAACGGAGGAATAATGGATGCTGCTTTCCAATACATCCAAGATAATCACGGAATCGATACCGAGGAAGGTTATCCTTATGAAGCTAAGCAACGTAACTGTCGCTACAAGTTGAAAACGAAGGGGGCGGACGACAAAGGATTTGTGGACGTTGATCCCGACAATGAAGAAAAGCTGAAAACGGCAGTTGCGACAGTTGGACCGGTAAGCTTCCATTTATATAAGTTAAATTACTTTCACTCTCTCTCGATCCGACATCATGTTCCCATGTATAACGACTAACGATCTTTCATTTAAAATCATTACAGATTGCGATCGCAATTGACGCTGGTCACGAATCTTTCCAATTTTACAGTAAAGGCATCTACTATGAAGCAAGTTGTAGTTCGAAGCAGTTGGATCATGCCGTACTTCTCGTGGGATATGGAACAGATAAAGAATCCGGGCACGATTACTGGCTTGTTAAAAACTCTTGGGGAACCAAATGGGGAGAAGATGGCTACATTCGAATGATGCGCAATAAGAGTAATAATTGCGGAGTTGCGTCCATGCCGAGTTATCCAATTGTATAGTAAAAGTGGATTACTGAATATAGTACATTATTCGTACATTACTCTAGATTTTTTGGTGATTATATCGCTATATATATACAACACAACAATTTGCAATTAACTGCTAATATTCTGCTCTATTCTAACCTTGGAACTGGAACTACAAAGACTCATTGTTTCTTTTTCAATAAATACCTTATCAAAACTATTGACTCCCCGACTTCCGCCAGTTTATTATACCAACGCCTACGTCATAATAATACATACCATGTTGGTTGTTAAAATGTTTATTGACAAAGGGTGTAATATGCTATATTATCTTTCATTTACAAACTCTTCACAGAATTCATATTTTTGTATCATGAAAACCAAAATTATAATATTACTTATGTAATGGTAATGGTACATCAGTTTCAATCAAATTGCCAGCATTTTATGGGTAAGTTTTACTAATATGACAAATCATTTGCTAGAAAAGTACTCCTTTTAAGCAACTGGATCCCGGTTTGATGGTTGCATCTTGCATCTCCCGGATTCCATTTCTATCCAGCCAAACAGACTTTGCCTCTCTCGTCAGTGAACTGGAATGCTTGAATACATAAGACGCAATAATGTCTCGTCCGCTCTGCGTCCAACTGGCATGTCGTTCTGTGCTATCTGGAGAAGTATTCCTTTGTGTTGATGATGTACAATCCCCTGAATGACAAAAACAATCGTCATCATCATTTCATGAATTATGAATGTAATGCTTTGCCAATACTTGCAGTCTTAAAACGTCCTAACTTTAAGTAGTATTTAGTATTTGACATTGAATTATATAATGTACGGAGCTCATGAAACAAGACAGTGATATGACTGTATAAATATTTAGAAAAACTGCCTCCGTTGGTGAAAACCGACGATTTGTAACTATACAAGTGCGTAATGCTCTTAAGCATAAGCACATGGAAAAATGAAAATGCAGACGTACTTGGCTTTCAACACAGAAATAAACCAAAATTCAAACTATCAGTTTCACCTGACTGTGACACTGTTTTAATACCTGACGCACCTGCCTGAAATGAAAATGGAATGTTCAAATTCTACAAAAACAAAACTCGTTCATAGAGTTCAGACAGCATGGCACCAGCAGACGCACGAAGTACAATGTACAATACACAATAGTACAATGTACGATTGTTACTTTGTTTTGTTTGTGTTTTGTATTTTGTACCAATCACTCAACTAAAACGAAAATAATTAAAATGCTCTAAAGATATTCGTATCCTGAAATAATAACAAGAGGCGTTGAAATCAGTATATAATAGAACGTATAATAAAATCCATACAAACTATCGTATTTAAAAGGACATCTATTTTTATTACTATTATTATGACTTATGACTTTCAAAACAGCGCATGGAGAATTGTAAATACGCCAAAGTTGACTTAATTAACTAATAATTACAAATTACATAAAAGCATGTGTGGTGATGACGCACAACAGTGTCAGTAACGGTGACACGACCAGCCATGACGCTCCATCGGGAGTTGTTGGTTCTGGTGCTGCGGTGGTAGTAGGTTGAGTTTGAGTAGGTTGGGTAGGTTGAGTTTGAGTAGGTTGGGTCGGTTGAGTTTGAGTAGGTTGTGTCGGTCGGGTAGTTTGAGTCGGAGAAGTCGGTCGGGTAGTTTGAGTCGGAGAAGTGGGCTCGTCAAAGCCAATAGTAACCTTGTCGAATACGGCGTAGCATGCTTTTTCGGATCCACCCTCTTCAGTCAGGGTCTTGACCCGGAAGCCAAACTGAAACCAATAAAATTAAGGATTATAAGTACAAAATGTAAAACGTTCCATGGGGGTCTGTATTTAAAAGTGCTTTAACCTCTTCCACTGCTCCAAACACATCCATTGCGTAGGTATGGGTAAGTTCGGACCAGCTCGATTCGTTAGATCCCGGAAGGTAATACCATTCCACCAGTCCGGGTAGAATGACATTGTATGGACCGTAGGTGCAACATCCCGCTGTGCAATAGTAGACGAAACTGATGCTGATAGAGTTTTCGTTCTTCAAGTCCGCAGTTGGACGTTGCATTTTGTATTCAACGTAGTCAGAACCTCTTGTAAAGAACCAAAGATTGTCCCCTGTAAGCTGTTTGAATTCTGCTGGATAATCGTCCGGAAGCTTAGATGCAGCATCTACATGATTCAGTTGACAATCGTTGCCTTTGCATGTGAATCCTCTTTGATTGTCAACTGAATCATGTAGATGCTGCATCTAAGCTTCCGGACGATTATCCAGCAGAATTCAAACAGCTTACAGGGGACAATCTTTGGTTCTTCGGTAGGGGTGGTTGTTGGTTCTTCGGTCGGGGTGGTTGTTGGTTCTTCGGTCGGGGCGGTTGTTGGTTCTTCGGTCGGGGCGGTTGTTGGTTCTTCGGTCGGGGTGGTTGTTGGTTCTTCGGTCGGGGTGGTTGTTGGTTCTTCCGTCGGGGTGGTCGTTGGATCTTCGGTGGTTGGTTCTTCTGTCGCGATGGTCGTTGGATCTTCAGTGGTTGGTTCTTCTGTCGCGATGGTCGTTGGTTCTTCGGTGGTTGTTGGGTCATTTGCCCAGATCGTAGCAGTCATTTTGTNTCGCGATGGTCGTTGGATCTTCAGTGGTTGGTTCTTCTGTCGCGATGGTCGTTGGTTCTTCGGTGGTTGTTGGGTCATTTGCCCAGATCGTAGCAGTCATTTTGTGGAAAGCAGCATAACAATTTTCATTCTCTTCGTTTTTAGCCAGAACTCGGAATCCAATCTTTTAAAACAAAATTCAATTTTACGGTGTCAAGCAGGTCATTAAAAATTTTCGGAAAATATACATGAAGGTAATAACTCTCGCTTACATATCTTTCTCTACCATCTGCAAGTTCAGGTGGGCTTTTGTAAGTGGCCTTTTGCCATGTGCCATCTTGTACTTGTTCCTCTGGAGAAAACGGCCGGAATTCGCCTTCAACGCTATGTTCGCCATGTTGACAGCATCCACGAGTACAGTAGTACTCAAATTCAATTTCGGCCCTACCACTGACTTGCTCGAAACCTTTTTGAGTCGTGTAAAATTCGGTCGCATCATCTGGAATCCATAGCGTCGGGTACCAAACGTTCCCAGTTAACCCATGAAATTCTTCTGGAAAGCCTTCGGATCCTAGTTCACTGCCATCAAGATCTACCCATCTACATGGCGTGCCTTCATTGGAAGAACAAAAGAACAGACCTGCTGGAAGATCATTAGATTCAGTAATTACAATAACTTGAGGTTCTGCGTGTGCTCCACAGACTACGGCTAAAAGCACAACTACCAAAATAAATTGGGGCATTGTGAAAATTGAATAAATGCCAACAAAATCACACGTTCAGTTTGCAGTGTTTGCAATAGCCTAATTCACAAGTCAAACTGAACACCTTGACTAGACTTGCGCAAGTGAAACATCAATATTTAAGCCAATCATAAAATTATGTAAGTATGATTGATAAGGAAAATTAGTTAACTGCATCATTGTCTTTGTCGTCGCCCGTTGGAAAGTTGCTGATTGACATTGTTCTTTATGTCGTCGAGTCGTGTCGTGTTATTGTCGTACTCGTATACGATATCTTTACTTCGCGATTTCGTTTACGACAAAGTGTACAAAAGCAAGGTTATTATGGTATATTCCATTACTATAATGCCCATTGAGTCATGTCATTATGATACTATGATAGGAATTGAGTGGATTTGATGTTGCGCAAAATAACATTAAGTTTGTTAATTGTTAACCTGTCATGTCATATTCCGGATCGGTTGCTGGAATCTGGATAGTCTGGAGAGATTTTGGACTGAAGTACGCATGAGCCATGTAGAATGCGATTTTTCAAACGTCACTAAAATTACAATCAATTGGGAACTTTGATTTCTGGTTTATCAATAACAATGGCATCCTTCCTACTTTGACGAATTCAACATTCTATTGTCAGTTCATTACAACTTGTAAAATTGCCAAACGTATGCAGGTCAAATGATTACTTTAAAAAATATTCAGGTGTGAATCATTGACCATGCACGACAATACGATGGCAAAAATTTTGACTTCATTTTCACACAATGGGTTTGTCGTCACAACATCATTTCTGATGTTCGTAGACTGTTCTTATCATTATATGACATGATATGAAGGACCCAAGGTACATTAAACATCACATTCCTAAACTATCGCCAAACCAAATGTCAATCTGATAACAGGAGCACAAATCTAAAATAATTATTATTGAAAATGATTCATCCACAAATACCTTATTCTTTTGCAATACTAAATTCCAGAATTTCATTGTTTCGCATGCTTAAAAGATAACCAACGAATCAACGAATGACGAGTTAATTAACGGTGCACATTATGGAAAATACAAAATACAGTAGTCATATACAAAAATCATTACGCACTAGTTTCACTTTAATGGATTAGGAATTAGGACTGACAACATTAGTTTTGCTTTTTTCATAAGGGTTACTAACCACGACTCGCGAGTGACGATATTCCAAGGAATTTGTCGTTTTTGACCCTGCTATTTCATCTTAGTTTTTGTCGCGTCTGCATTGCATTAACCCTCCCTGTCTCTCTTTTCAGCTTGTTTTCATCATTAGATTATTTAATTCAATGTCATGTCGTCGTTCATTTCATTCCCGAATAGTACGTTTCGTAACTTACCAGCGACTTTGTCACAGACGCAAGATTTGCCGACTGACATGACATTGCTTACCTTCAATCCAAACTAAACTAGATCACAGTAATCGCAATCGTAAAACAAGATACTTAGCGAGCGTATTAGGGATTTCGTAGTATTTGTCTATATGCTTTAACTGTCGCCTGTACATTGTACATGAAGTACTGGTATTGGTACTGTTATCGTAAACGTAAACCTCCTTTTGAACAATAATTATAACATAACTTTTAGTACGTACCTGGTGCTTGATTACAAAACTTGATTGGTGTGGAAGAAAGTTTTGTTACGCATTTCATTTGTGATGTGCAATATTTGTAAGCAGTAAGATGAATGCAATTTCCTGAATAGTTTCATGCTTATGCTTGTGCTATGTTATGACATTACTGTAATTCATTTGACATTGTATAGGGCAATAATATTATCATTACAAGGAACTGATACTCCCAAAAACCACAGACGGCAGACCACACTTTTATGTTGCACACGCTCACGCTCGTGTCGTGGTTCAAACAAAAGCAATCAATCGTTGAAGTGGCAATGGTGACAAATTCCCAAGGTTACATTGAGTCATATAATGCGAAAAATCCCACCGAAGCCCTGGATGTCATCAATTTGAATGGACAACATGAAACAGATTGATTATGTAGTCTAAATGTATAATTTGAGTAATGATAAATTGATAAACGATTAAAAATCTTCCTTGGCCGTGGGACGATATTCTATTGATAGCAAAATCAGAAATGTATCGGCCACATCGTCCTGCTGCTCCAATAAATGGTATCAGCAACAGTCGAGACAATGTCCGTCAACCTATGCAAATGACTCGATATCCAGCAAATCCAGCACCACCCAGACAATACGATTTCCACACAAATGTAGCTAACAATGCACCTACTACATTGACGTCAACCACGACGTCAACGGAAAATAAAGTCACTCAAAATGGTGTAAGCCTATGAATTCTCATTTTTAAGAAATAACAAAATTCCACATCAGTTTCGTTTTTTTAATTATTAAAAAGTACTCAGCGTCTCAAATTATTATACTCGCAGGACGAATCACGGTCAGTCTCGACGACCACGACAGTCGAAAAGTACAATGATGGATCTGTTATCACCCGTGTTGACACGCGTACAATCATTGTTCAAGGCCCAATGAGTCATAAACCGAATATTCTCTCGTCTGTTACTCAAATGCCCGCAACTTCTTCCGGACCGTTTCAAACACAAGGTCCAGCAGTTCCTTTTCGTCAGAATACTGTTCAGTACATTCCCATTACGCAACTACTTCAAGGGTCCGGAAGATTGGGAAATGTACAAGTACGCCCGGATTCATACATCGGTTCCAATTCTTCTAATTCTAACTATTTCTCACTCAATCATAATGACGGAACTATGAATAGTACGATCTTTTCACCGAGCCCCGAAGCTTCCTCATCCGTTCAATCTGGACTTGACTTATTAATATTGAACTCTAACGCTGATACCTACAAGTACAATATGAACAAGGAAGCTTATATGAAGAAAAACCTTATTAGTCCTGTGTCGTCTGAGACCGACATTCCAGCTCGTAAAGCCAAGATCAATGTTCCCCATGTAAGTGAAGGAATGGATTCATGCTCTTTTTTTATGTACTGTACTGGTGATTGATTACATGATTATACATTCTCTAAACATAATTTTAAAAGTTGCTACTTTTATATTCAGTTAAGTATTACAACGGATTTCGCATTCATCCAAGCGGCTCAAATGGCTCATAATTATTACCGGAGTCTTCATGGAGCAGAACCTCTCAAGCTTAATTATGAAGTTTGTGAAATGCTTAACAAGCTTGTTTTAGTTGGTTTCGAAAGT
Organism: Harlomillsia oculata; assembly: GCA_019776145.1. Classification (NCBI taxonomy): domain Eukaryota; kingdom Metazoa; phylum Arthropoda; class Collembola; order Entomobryomorpha; family Oncopoduridae; genus Harlomillsia; species Harlomillsia oculata. The sequence continues at coordinate 6,707 of JABASF010000496.1, read as the reverse complement.
TTTGTGGTAGTTTAATTTATTGGGGAACATTTGATTCATTTGCAGCTTTGCCGGTTAGCTCAAAATTACGCAGATACAATGTTAGCACAGCGAAGTATGATTCACGCTGAATCCGGGTATGGTGAGAATATTTACTGGAGCACTGGAAATGTCACCGATGGTAGAAAACCTGTTGATTACTGGGCAGAACACAAAAAGTCAATCGATTGGACACAGCAAGAATACTCCAAGGAATCTCGTATGTAACAAGATAATTATGATGACATTGGGTAAAGTGTAAAGTTTTCGGGGTATTGCAACGAAATGCTTTTGCTGAACAACTCAGGTTCTTTCACCCAAGTGATCTGGAAGGGAACGAAAGAAATGGGTATCGCTCGAGCATTTGCATACGGTGGGAGTGGGACCTACGTTGTGGCCTTTTACAATCCTCCTGGAAATGTCTCTGGACAGTATATGAAAAATTTGCAACAGTAAAAATTATATAGTTTAAAATTCTAAATTATTCAAACCTCGATTTCATCAAACACGGACGCTAAATTACAAAGAGAAACTTTCTACGCATATCAATCATCAACACAGATTTGTTTCAGCTTCAACACTGTATTTTTATTTTAGTCAATGCATATTAAATGGAGTATTGCATAATATACTTTACAGTTGTTTACGTTAAGTCATGATCATGAACATGCTTGTATTCTTACGGTATATTCAAAACCTGTGTTTTCAATCTTTTCAACCTGAATTATGCTTTTATTTCAATACTGTTCTTTGTACAAGGCCATCAATCAATTTATTCTACAAAATTGAGTACTGTAATATTAGAATTGGACGTTCGATTAAAGGACGAATGTGACAGTTAATTTTAACGTCTTGGTAGAGCAGAAACTCGTCGTCCACGTGCCGTAGTAGCTCTTGACACTCCATAACCGTAGGTCAATTTATCAGCTTTGTCGAGCTCGTCATCATTAGACGAACTACAGTTGTCGTCATCGTCTTCATCCGCTATCCCAAATTCACACCTTTCCTTTGCTCTCATTTCCTGTTCATACTGATGTTTGAACTGCTCAAACAAGCTAATACGCTCGTCGTTTGAAGCAACGGAATGTCCATCGTCTGAATCAGAATCAGAGTCCGAATTAAGAGTTTCGGATGCAGACGACGGGAGTTCAACAACAACTCTGTCTGCTTTGTTATCAAGTGTAATATTCAGTAGCTCTTGACGAAGAGCGGCTGTGTCGTCGTCAACTGTTGAATTGCTGTCTTCTCGAAGCCTCTCTATTATATCGAGCCATGCTTCATTGTGCCAGGTGAACCGTTGCGTTTGTACTTTCACTCTCCATGTTTCGTCATGTTCCTTTGAAAATAAAAAAAGCCATGGATTTCTTGTAATATTGATTATTGACTGATTATAGGTAATTCTATATACAATGTTTACCCCAATCATATCCAAAATAGCTTCACAAACATTTCGAATCTGTCCACATTCTTCTTGTAAGAGTAGCATAATGTACTCAGGAACCTTCTTATCTAAAACGATCTTCCGTGTTTCATCGTGTTCACATAACTTATAGAAGACATAAAGCACTTGGAGTCTCACTTGTTCATCCATATCCCGTTTTTTGAGCATTTGAACTAAACTGTCAACGATTCCTTTTTCCACAAACATATCTGCACATCCGGAATCTCCACAGCAAGTGCCAAGAAGCATGATTGTTTCAAGTGCGATACGAAATTGTCGGGCATTCTTCCTCCCTCCTCCTGAAGAACGAACACATTTGCTAACAACTGACTGGATCCAGGAGAAAAGTTGAAATTCTTCCAAAAGTCGGCAAAAATCTATATTCGGCAAATTCAAATTGGCAAGTGTTCCTACAGACTCGAAAACAAATTCATCCGATGTTGCTTTCCCAATTGCATTTGCTACATCACAAATGAAAGGTTGAAAGAGAGGTTTGACTGCGTCTTCATCCGATAGATTTCTAATAACTTTCATGAGCAAATCGTCTTCGTAATCGAATGCTTGTTTCAGTAATTGGTGAAGGCCATTGTTATCGCACATCGTAACTGCGCCACGTTTGTTGTTTGCCAAGTTAACTGCAATCCCAATCATTGTTATACGAATTGGGTCTTCAATCTTCTGCTGATGCGAGGCAATGAGCTGCATCAACTAGAAAATTACGTATATTTTCTGGTTAATGTTTTGAATTCATTAAACATCGATTAAAGTTAAATGGCTTCAATCTACCGTTGGTATTATAGTAGTTGACGAAATTTTCGGTCGGATTTTACGATCCATTGACATGCAATAGATTAAATTGAGGCAAGGTCCCTGCAGCTCCATGTTTTCTACAAAACCAAATTTTTCATGAAAGTATACCAGCAGAGCGAAAACGAAATTGTTCTTGAAAGTATCAGCATTGTTAGAGCGTTGGCTTGTTTTACGAAAAAATGAAAAGCTTACCGAAGAATTGAGCCAGCCAAGGCACGAATCCAACTTTCACCATTCTATGTCTCAACTTTGTATCGAAACTCAAGTTGAACAACAGTCGAAGGCAAAGCACGGTGAGTTCATGTGGTAAACTTGTTTGAATAATTGAAGTCAATTTTTCCACAATTTGCAACTGGGCCATTTGTATTTTACATTCCACGAATGCTGAAAGATTTTTTAAAAACGATAGCACAATAGAAAGTAAATCATGATTCTTGCGATCCAAGCTTTGCATCAGATGTGGAACGATTCCTTTTCGGTGAAGCTCTTGAATGAGTACACCGGTTCCAGACATGTGCATGATAATGTCAATCGCAACTGAAACATTAAAGCATCCGTTATAATAAATTAAAGAGTCGTTAGTTGATTAAACTGCAATGCAAATTAAATTATGGATTCAACAAATATATAAACACCTCGGAGTAAATGATCCTGCTTCACGGTCATGTCTGCAAACTTCAGCTGCATTCGCTGCACTTCTTGTTTATTTCGACTGCTGCTGGCGCTATTATTGGATAAGGAGCTCTCCGCGAATTCTTCCCGATACAAAAGCTCTTCACGACATTTCTCATACCTAGTCAACTCAAATCCAACAATTTCAATTGCACAAGTCCATATCTTGTTACTTGTCAATAGTCGTTGAAAATCCTTGAATTTTGCATAGCTGAGGCATATTTCCAAAATACTTGTTGATAAATCCATCGACTTTCGATAGTCTTCACGCAAAGTTCTGAACAATGCATTCAAGGCTGATTCTATTCAAATAATCATTATTGTAATTTTGTTACCTCAACCATAACCACACACAAAAACGTTTTCAATGTCAATTCTCAATCCCAATCTGAATTACCATGTCCAGCAATAGCAACCAAGTTCTCTGGCACTTTACTGAGTCTTGAAATGCATCTGGCTCCTTTCGCTTTCACTTTCAAGTCTTCCTCATACAAAAGTCCAACATAGGTCTCCAAATCTGCCATTTCTACATCATTCAGACTTGTTTCAGAGTCGACAGCATTGAGAAGGTCATCTTCGAAATAATCCGACATGTCGGGTAATTTTGACATTCCATGATCCCCGTCTCCGTGTGATTTTCCTATGCCGTTGTCTGTCACCATTCCTTGGTCATCATAACATCGACTTTTGAGAAATTCCACTGAGTCTATCAGGCGACCAATAATGTCATCGTCAATAAACGGACACGTAGCTAAAACTTTGTCCACTACTAAAGCCGTGTCCGATTGGGGGTTCAGATGCTGAAGATGAATGACTTTTTTGAAATCCTATGCAGAGACAAACCAAAGCAAGAATCCTATGAATTCTTTTTTAACCGAAAACGATAACACGATAGGAGTGATAAGATAAAGTTAACTCTAAACGTAACATGGTAACATACCCTCACGTCTTCTCCAACCACTTCATTTCCAAGAGCGCTTATCACTGTAATGACAACTTCTCCTCGAACAATCAAAATAGATCTTTTAGGATGGGGATCAAATCGAAAGATCTTGTATGTTCGACTAACAATTTCACCATCACTGTAAAACAACACAAAATATATTCACATGTAAATGTATACACATGTAATCAAATGTTCTCATTAGACGACTGTAATCAAACTGTAACAGTACTGTTAGCTATTATAGCACACAGAAACTATATATTTTACCTGTTTCCAACTCCAGCATCGTATAAATTACTGACTCGTCCGCGGTTCATGTCGTTTCGTTTGTGTTAAATGTAAAATGTAAAGAAAGTAGAAGCTGATAACAACTATATGAAAAAATATACTTGAAAAGTCAGCAGGCTGCAAGTAAATCCCTGGAAGGGGTCCCTTAGAAGTTAGAACTGAACCTACAGACTTTACAATATCGCGGCGACCCGGGTAGTAAGTAAAATACAGAATCCGGATTACGGATCGATAAATTGAGCAGGGGTTGCTACGCACCGAGCTGGAAGGTTTTTGATCACAGACGGGGTGAAACAAACCCAACGCCACTCGGTCAGCGTCCCTTTGATTGCTTCCCTTTTATTTGCATGTTTGCATCTCTATTTCACAATCAACAATATAGTAATGGAAAGCCTACAATCACACCTTTTAATAACTTATTTAATAGCAGAACTCAATGTAACGTTAACAATAGTTCAAAAACTTCAAAAATCACAACTTTCAAATTATGGGTTTATTCTTTATTGCTGCATACCAAACCTAAACCCAAGCCATAACGGTCATAATAAGCCTATCAATTCAACACCAGCATGGTTAATTATTTATTTGCTCGTTTCTCATTAAACTTGGTACACCACTTACAACGCCATGTTTACGATTTTCCAGGAACATAAATAAATTAACTATAAGCAATCAACATTCTAATTCTATTCAATGATTAAGAAACGGCTCGTAGCATCAAAAGTCAAATTATTGTCGTCCTCACTGGATGAGTCGTCATTTCCATTAGTAAACTGCTCTGAATTCTTGACAAAGTCTGGAACATGCTCAGCCTTTCTGTCATGTTTGAAGTGATAAATGGTGATGGCTACACAAAGGATCATGACACTGTAAATCAACAGATTGATCATTGGTTTGATATGAACATTTTTTTCAGAAAATGGATAATGAAAAAATAATAATAATAAAATGCAATGTACTCAGTACTCACTAAAGTAACCCAGTGCAAATAATGAAAGCACCACCAAGCATACACGTTTGCCAGGTTGCATGCACCGTGGAATTCACGTTACGATAACGGCTTGTAAGAAAATAAAATAAATGATTTACATAGTAAGTTATTAGGTTATTACTAAATCCTTCAAAGATGTATTTTGATTGTGGAACGTTGCAAATTGCTTAGAGCTTGCTCATTGCTAATGCATTAATTACAAAGTCATTTTCGTGCTGTCTTTGCTTTATTAAGGTGTATCCCCGATGTATCCCTTGAGTGTTGAGTCCTTTTTTTGCAGTGGACACTATAACTAAACTGCTTGAAGCTGTGGCTTTGGCTTCATTTACGTTTCAGTTCGCAAATCAGTACAGAATCCAAAATGTGCTGTTTCATTGAACATCAAAATATATTGTCCATATGACATGGTAACGTTTTAGCATTTTTCGACGAGAATCGTCACCGTGGCTGAATATTGTGTGCGGCATGTGTCGCAAATCGCTAAGCGTCGAATACGTTATATACCAAACCGGAAACACACTTTTTCTGCTAAAATTACCTTGCTTTTATGCTTCATGCTCTTTCTCCTTGCGTTTTTGTAAACAAACTTCATCAAAATTAAAGGCTGTCTCAATAGAGGATGCCTAGTGGAACATTGCTAAACACATTCCCATGCTCATGCTGCCAATTATTAGTTCATGGACCATGACGGCCATGAGTCATTGAACGTCAACAACAGCAGGATCGAGTATGAAGAACATTATTTGGCTTGATCTAACGATTTCAACAGTAAAAGTAACAGGACCCTGAATGAACTCTCAAGTCTCAACTCAATCCTGCAAGGTTCACAAATCACAAGATTCGCAACTCAGGTGTAATTGTGTAATAATAAGTAATAAAATAATGGGCTAATAAGGGCTAAGGATTGAAGAATTTAAAGGATTAAAAAAGACGGCCCGGCCGGAGTTGACAGTTGACAGCCGAGACCCGCGACTCGCGACGTCGCGACTGCGACTCTGCCAAGGGATGAACGACAATAACTGACGAGGGTGTTTATTCTTGTTATAATTATAATTTTATAATAATCTACAAATTATCTTTTGATTTGATTAGGTGGTTTGTAGTAGAGGACGCCCTGGGTAGATACTTTCTATTAAGATTGCATTACCCAAACTTGCCCCCATTCCAAACCGGAAAACAAAACATTTGTTTTGTCGTTTGAGGTCGTTTGATAGAATATACGGTTTCAGGTTCCTATTTGATACTCTCACCTTTGCAACCAAGACAAGACATTCCCGAACTGACTCAAAATGTGTAATTATGTACCAATTAACGCACTAAAAAAATATATCACCTCAAAGAGAAAATCTTGTTTTAGTAGTTTTTGCATTAAAATGTGTCATCAGTTGATATTATAGAACCGTCACTATTGATTCTTTAGTTAAAGGGGGATTCCCAGTATGAACACTCTTGGAAGTGTTATATATTTTTTGCATTTCCCGCTCAAATCATTAACGTTGATGAAATGGGCAACAAGAACAAGGAACGAGGAGACGCCGCTC
>JABASF010000495.1:0-40103 GCA_019776145.1 Harlomillsia oculata | reverse complement strand
AATGAAAGAAAAAGCACGGAAAAGCTCGGGTTGAAAGATACAAAAAAGTGTCGAGAAATGGTCAATGTAGTCTTGTGGAATGGGTGAGGTTTTTGGGCACTGCAGGCCGTCGAGAAGTACTGTCAGAGGGCATATAATGGGCTCGTATGATACCTGAAGGAGGAAAAAAGATTTCGGGTGATGTGCCGTCTACTACAAAACGACGAGAGGAGAAAAGAGAAGCCGCCAGTGTCGTAAAAAGTGCTCGCGGTCGAGCTTCCTCCAAGTCCTTTGAGGAGGAAATGGTCTCAGGGTCGGAAAAAGAAAAAGCATGGGCTGAACCTTCCAAAAAATAGAGAATGAAAGAAGAGAAAGTAAGTGAAGGAAGGAGGAGATGGCTTGTGTCCCTAAGACGAGGAGCATTAGACCCTTAGGAAAGATATTGGACTCAAGAGACCCATCTCAACACATGAGATTAGCCGGTGAAATTTCCTAAGGATGCTCCAGCTCGAGAGAAGAGAAGAGCCGAAAGAGAGCTGAGTTGGGAAACATTTCGCTCTTTCCCTATCCGCCACTTTTCTTCATTTCCTCCGACGTGAAAGACTCGCTGAGCCATTTCCTATTGCGTCATACGACCTACAGTCCGCGTACAAAAACACGACGTCTCTCTTTCTCTCCCTCAGAAAATATCATAGTACACATCAGACAGTTCCTAAAATGCATCAAGATCATTCTAATTCATGTATCGTTCCTTTTCAACCGGATTTCACGATTGTAGAGCTCGCTTTTTGTTTCTAAAAACGGGCTAATTTGCTCTCAAGTTTATTTCACAGAGGGAACAATGAAATGAGCTTCATTATAATAAAAGCGTGTAGTGAAATGTAGGATGTAAAGTTTTGTCGCGGAGAGTAATGTTAGAAAAGAGGCTGGGCTCTTTTGAGACCACAGGGAAATCCAGCAGAAGGGACAAAACTCACTCGGTACTTTCTCCAGATGAAAATGGTTCATCTAACGGCTCACTACACCAGCCTAATTCCAAATTCTGCCCTGTTATTTTGTTCATTATCGCTTGCTCCATGTGGCATACTAATCTTCGTCTTTTTCTTTCATGTTCTCATCACATTTTGCTCCAGGAGGAGGAGAAGAGAGCAGGAACAGAGCCTTGCGTTTCCTTCTTACTAATACATCAGGTTGGGAAGCGAAACATGCAGCATGCATAAAGTGATGGTATAGAGTTGCTGTATCAGTGTCGGACTTGGGTTTCGGTAATGCGAAAGCATGCTGAAGAATGCAAAAAGGATGAAGAAGTCTCATCGTCATTGCTTTTTGGCGAAAGCATGCACTCGAGGAGAGAGCCTCATAATCATAGAGTAGAAGGCCATTCGTTTGCAAAAGGCCATGAAAACAAGGGAGAGGCGGACGATGTGGTGCAAAGCAAACTATAAGATGGGGGATGAGATGGGACGTTATGCCACGAGAATCCATGGGATGTTCCGACTGCTTTGCATAGTCATGATCCCTTAGTAGCATTACTTACGTGCAATTGCTCTGCTTGCTTTAGCTGCATTGCATTCTCATCCGCTCTTTATGAAGCCTGACGCACTCTTCTCCTCTCAAAAGAGTGGAGTCTCTTTCGCCGTCATAGTCGTTCCCATAAACATACATTACCGTCGTCCAAATGGAATTAGCCTATTTCAAAAGATGGGCTTTCCAAGCCCTAATGGAAAATTCTCGTTGGCGCTTGCTTTGCCTGCCTTCCTTGCTTTCTCTCTTCAAACGGATTCCAATGGCAGATGAGCATGAGCGACTAAAACTCACCCGTTTGCAAAATTTCGTCCAACAATTATCCTCGTATATACTCTCGGAATTACAGTCGCTATTTCCTACTGAAATGAGTCGGAACTGAGAGAAAATGTGTAGCACTACCAAATACGACAAAATGTCTCGAAATGTAGTCCTTGAGAGTCACGAACTGCTGATATTGCATGGCCAAATTGCTACATTGCATCTTGAGCAGTTGGTCCTAAGGGGTTTTTCTCCAGGATTGAAAAGTGCACTTGAACCTCATAAATTGCTCCGCCCCGTCATTCCTTTCAGACATTTACGCCTCTAATTTAAACTTTTCCCACTAAATAGGCAGGAAAATTGTGCCTCCTTGGTGGAATATTTTCAGCTTTTTCAAAAAAATGGATTTTCTGTCGATGATTTATTTTCTAGTTTGCAAACTACGGAACCATGCAACTGCTAGTTAACTTCTTTTCCCACCAGGGCCCATTTTTTGCAAGGGCCCATTCTTTGTGATCAACGAGTAGCCATCGTCCTTTGAAATGCTGAGTCAAGTGACCCGTTCGGAAAGTTGGAAAAGCTCAAAGAAAAGGGAAATGAAATTGATGTCCATTACTCTACATTACCCTTCGGTACATTACGTTAAATGACAACTGCTCCGTTTCTCTTTTCTTCTCATTTCATTAGTTTCTTCCAAGAATGTTTCTTTTCGAACCAAAAGTCTTTTCCAAACCTTTTCCCTTGTGTACAGCTCCACACTCTTTTGCTTTATGCTATCGTGCTATTCTGCACTTTGACCATTTCAACACAGAGAAGAATGTCGATTTTCACGGTAGCAAAGAGCAAAAAGATTCGATCTGTAGTCTTTTTACTGTGTTACATTCACTTCAATAGTAAAGGGAAATAGGAAATGAGCGAATCATTATTTCAGGATAAGAAAGTAATTTTGCACAAGGAACGATAGCGGGAATGACTCGGGGAAATGTCTCGGATAGGTCTATTATTGTGATGGGCACGAAGGCATGCCACAGCAGACTTCACCACAGTTACAAGAAGCTCATGAGCTTCAATTTAAGCTCAGCTCGAATCACTACTTCTCCACGAAAAAAAACTTTTAAAAGGATATTCTTTTTTCTCTCTTCTTCTTACTGAAAACTAAAAGTTACACAGGGTTTAGAATCTAGAAAGAGTTCTTCTCTTCAGTACTTTTCTTTTCTGTGTTCTTTCGCTACTTTTTCTTGAAACTATGCTTTTTCATTTAAGAACGGAGGAGCAATATCAGTAAAGAACAGAGGAGAAATTGCCCCGACTTGTAATTAAGGGGCGCTTACACTTTTACTCATGCAAGGGTAACGATGAAAAAAGTTACTTCTCTCCATTACGCTAGTCGCCTTGAAAGTAGCTATGGTGCACTTTCCCTCGTTGAAAATCTCATCCCGGAGGTGACTTTATGCCTACATTTATTCATGACAGAGATCCATGCAATATAGAAATCACCCTTTGGTCTCTCTTCTTCTTTCTAAAAAAAAACTCATTTGCATCCCAAAATCGTACTATGCGTTTGACCCTTCTCCTCAAAAATGTACTTTTCTAAGTTCATAAGAGATTTTTTTAACGTACGCATTTTCTTTTTGTACTTTTTTGACCCCTTTCGCCCTCACAGACAAGCAATGAAAAGAAGGGCTTTATATGCACTTGGAACATGACCATGAAAATCCCTGGTGTCTTTTCCAGTATCATTTTTCTCGTAAAGGGAAGTGGATTTGATTTCAGAAGGGATGCTTCAACTGTTACCACCGCCACTTGAGAAAAATACCCGGCTTTGACTAAACGACGGGGAACTCACATTGGATCATTCAAATATAGGGTTTGCTTGAAACAGTCGTTAGTGTGGAAACATATGGCTACTGTAATTCTGGAGAGAAGGGAAAACGACGAGTTCAATATGGAATGTGTCGTGTTACGTAATTCCTGCATGAATTCATCCCCCCAGAATCTCTTTTGCGTTGGGACACGCTGTGTGGAAACATATGGCTACTGTAATTCTGGAGAGAAGGGAAAACGACGAGTTCAATATGGAATGTGTCGTGTTACGTAATTCCTGCATGAATTCATCCCCCCAGAATCTCTTTTGCGTGCGGGCACGCATGTCATCGTCATCTTTGTTTACGCATAGAAAATTGGTGTTGGCTAAAATTAGTGTTTTGGGAGAAATTTTGACGCCGAAAAATAGGACTTTCCAGATTGCGATGTATAGGATTTATGTTTTTGACAAAGGTCGGTAATTGCTGTGTCTAATAATAATTTAGTGTTTAATAATTTCGTTGGCGTAAACTCAAATATATACTGTAAGATTAGGTCAATACAATATATACTTTATACAGTAATATATATGAACGGGGTGCTTGAACGGCATTTTATCACTTGATTGCGCATGAGTTCTGGAAAGGGAAGAAAAGAAATCTCCAGTGAAATTTCATCTGTAGTGTAATTCAAACGCAATAAATCAAGTGCAAACTGCCATCACGTCGGCCACAGGAACTGCAGCACCAATTCAATGTAATATTTCCAAATACATCAAATGTCATAGACAGTGTATACGGGCAGTTTATACGACCGTACTTGAAAAATTTTGTCCATATAATTTCCTCGGCTTACGACCCTGAAGGTGAAATAAAGAGGAGTTGGAGAAACGACGGACTTGCAGTTCCAGAGAGTAAAATGGAAGTGCCGAGTGAAATTTGTGAGCCCATTTGCCTCTCTTTACAAAATCTATACTGCTGTACGTAGTGAAGGCGAGAGAGGCTCGTGAAAAGTATCTTGGTAAGTATAGGAAATAGGTGTAATGGCGATAATAATCCCATCCCCGAAGAAATGTTAGTCGTTTTCTGCCTCTCTCCTAGAAACTACTGAGTATTGGAAGAAAAGATGAGAAAAGTATAAGAAGAGTAGTAGGTGATAGCTGAAGTAGTACTGGTAATGGGATGGTGCACATCTTGATATATTGTATGATCCAATGTTGGCAGCATAAAGTCTGTAATTTACACTTAGTGGGCTGTCAAAAGAGTTCCGTCTCCCATTTTTTCGCTTCGTATCTTTTCTGGGAACTGAGTGGGTTGGAGTTCTTGGTTTAGGAGGTTAATTTCTGTAATTTCTTCGCGTACTAATTTTGGTGAATTTATATCTCAATTGTCAAAGGAAATTTTCATGTTTAAGTTCTTTGTATCATACTTAAAAAGTAAAGTGGGTTATTGCACAATTCGAAAAGAGTCCGATAATATCAGTATGTTAATGGCAACTGAATGTACATACTGAGCTTCATTTCAGAGGAAGATGACCGCAGAAAACTACATTTTTGTAGCTTTTGATTTTATGTTCAAAGTAACGAAAGCGAAGGAAAGGACCATTTATCAGTAAGTTATTTCAGGTTCGTTGCCAATCACATTTGGAATTGTCGGATTAGTCAAAATGCGTCGGAAGTGGTCAAAGCCCTGAGCAATAAAAAAAATTTGAGTTTTATAGTCTTAAATCAGGCGATTTGAGTTTGAAAAGTACGTGCTTAAAAACGAGAGAAGGGAAGCGTTGTCACTTTCTTAACAGTTGACTGCTCCCGACGACGTCCAGTAGCATGCAGCAATGTTCAAGCACAATCAAACATTTTTTGCATTGACGTCAAAAAACCTACTTGACAAATAGGATGTGCCGCGTGCTAGGTTTAGATAATGAGAGAAATACGCAGTTCGGTATACGAGGGGTGAGTTTTATTCTACGTAAGAAATGAGCTCTTGGCAGGCAAAGTTGCAGACGACTGAGTCGTTAACCACCATTTGAATGGGAACTCTCATAAAGCATACTGTGTAGTTATGAGGGGAAAGTCCGTTCAAAATTTGGTGGAAGAGGAATAATAACCGTGTTTGTGTAGTAATGGTATACATAGACGGGAATGGCTTGCAATTGCATTGCGTAGACTTAAATGAGTTCGTTCCTAATCTTGATTCACGGAGAAAGAGTCGCGGATATGGATGTAAATGTGATTTAAAAGGTGCATTAGTTAGTGTGATGATTTGTGTGGAGATAGGCGTAGTGCATTCATGTAATTGGCTATAGACGATGTTAGCACGTCTTATGATGATGACGACGACGGCACTACTAGGAACACTCAGAGTTTATGTCAATGGCACATGCACATTTCCATGTGTGCTTGTATAGGCACTTATTACATTCTATACTTAGCAACTGCGATGTGCAGCTCTGTTTCCAAATTTTGAACTGTGGAATATATTTCAGTTGTACAAAGAAAAACGACAAGATTAAAGAATGAAGAATGAAGCATAAGATGAAAACTGAAAGATGAAATGACTCTGACAGCGTGATTGTCGCCCCTTCTCGACAGCAGAAGGGGATTGTCATTTGAAGATGAAAATTTTTTCGCGTCGCGCCTTGCTATGCCAACGCGGCAGCACGGCACGGGTCTTCAAATGTACAGGAGCGGGATCCATTCGCATGCGGATTTCTGACATTGCTTTCTCCATAAATTTCATCTCTATAGCTGCCATTTGGCACCCGGCCGAAATCCAAAAGCTTCACAAACTCACCATACTTTATGACTTTCAATGCTCTGTCGTATGCAACTTCAGCTCATCTTCAATGTTCCTTCTTCCCCCTTAAGACTTTTCTCTTTCGTTCCTTCAATACATTGCGCAATTCCCTCATGTCTTCAAGTTGACAAAATCCAATTTACAAACTCATTTCTGTAGTACTAGACTTTGAAACTCCTTTTCCCTTCCTACAGAATCACACAACTATACTTGGCCTGCTGTATATTTTATTTATGTTTGTTTTCAATGAAATCATATAGCTCATTTAATGAGCTTGTTGGTCGCATTAGGCTTTTGAAAATAATTGTCGTTATTTCTGTTTTTAGATACAATATTTTATATGAACGTTCTTTGCTTTCAAAATTGGGTCTGATGTTACTGCTACTATGTAAATATGAAAAATCGAATGGATTTTTTGTTGAAAAATGCATAAAGTGGAAAAGGGATTTTGGAACGGGAGAAAATCTAATTTGGGCCGTCGTCGGACCAAGATTGAAATGAAAGTTTGAGCCAATATCGTTGAAAGTGGGAAGCATGGAGTGGTAGCACATTGAGAAAGTTGGCCATGGAGGCAATATGACTTTAAGTTGGTAGGAGACAGGCTTGACGTGAATTAGTCAATTCCCATGCGTTTTCCCATCCCAGATTTCCATTTTGAAGTCGTTAGATCAGATGACGACACACGGCACAGCATGGCCGCCCGTGACAGAATGGGCCGAGATGAAATGAAATGACTATGGCTATGGCACTCTCTGGTGAATCTAGTCGCTTTGAGTCTTCATAGGAACGATCTCTGTTCATTCGCTTGTGTGCTCTATGTTGCACCCTCAGTTTTTGAACGATCTAGTATGTTACACAATGTTGGCTGCACGAGAGCATTTTGAGACCATCCGGGAAATGGTTTAAGAGTCGCAGTGGAATGTTCTCTTTTGCCTCTCTCAAGAGGACTGGAGTTGAATTGCGGAATTTATTCGACGGAAACAGCATTTGGTCTTATGATAAAGGTGCCATTTCAATGCATGTTATGTTACCTTCGTCTCGATTCCCGATTTCGCTCTCGTACCATTTCCTATAGTCCTGGGCCGTCATAAAATAGCATTGGCGGCCGAAGAAAACAAAAAAGTTTCTGTCGCCTTCCCTACTTTGTTCCTTGGGGATTTTGGAACCTACTTTTGCCGCACTTCTTATCAAAGTCACTTCAATTTACGGAAGGGTTTGTATTTCCTCCTTGCATGTGCCATATAGACTCAAACACCAGGAATATTTCTCTTTTCTCTGTGCCATGCACAGCCTTCAAATACGACACTCCTCACTTCAGATTCCTGCCCAACTTTTCCCGGAAGGCTCATAACAGTTGATCGAGTGCAAAGAATTCAAATTGTCAATTTCAGATTTCCTTTATCGATTTCTACTACATTTCAAAAAGGGTCCTGTCCCTTCCTGACGTGTTCAACCATTCACGAAAAAATAACAAAAGCGTCCTTTAAAGTTCTAAATCTTACGTGTATATTCTGCATACTATACGTAGTTCATGTTTCATGTTTCAAAAAAGATCGTTGTGAGATCGTTTTTTAAATTCGTCAAACATGTTTTTGTTATGTTAGTACATTTAATAAGTGATGTGATCATGATCACGTTTATTGATATGCAAATTACTACCATCCTTTTAAAAAATGCTGATTGCTTAAACCTGCATGCTACTAAAATGCCAATTGAATTGTATTTATTGTTATAATCCCTTGCGGCGGAATGTAGTAGAAACATTGCATTGCGCAAGCTGTGAATTTTCGGCGTTCCTTTGCGCGCTCTGTTATATCAATATCAAGTCAATAGGATAGTAATTCCATGGCTTTAATTACCGCAGGGATTGTTGTGATTACTGATTACGATTACGCAGTTTTAATATGTGTGCACATTCCTTAAGTCTACTGTGTTGCCCCATCCACACGTGCACTAACGACCCATCAAGCGCATCAAGTTGTAAGTAATAACCCTATTAGAACCATCTGAATACGACATAATACAGGGCAAGCCCATGGCCAAAGAAACATCATTTAAATGTGTTGTGTGGAAGGAAGAAAGTGTTTGCATACGTGAAGAGGATGACTTTTTAAAATTTTCCTCGTGTCCCAGTTGGAAGATGGAAAAGACACACAGTGGAGGTAGTTACATGCAATCATCTCTCGTAAAAGACTGATTCAGATGTTGTATCAGACATGTAGTGTTATTTGGCTGGCGAGCTTTTTGCTTGCAGGCATCTTTTTCTGTGAGTGAGAGGAGCACAACGTTGTGAAAAGCTATTCAATTCAAAATTCAAGGAGGGTTTCCTTTCGTCTCGTTTTCGTTCCTTCTCTTCCTATCGTCCGAGCATGGCTGGCAGCTTTTTTCTAAATTTATGGGACATTTCCAATGGGGTAGTTTAGTCCCAGGGGTCCAAGGTAGAGAAGATGCATTAAGATGGGGATAAGACTCAAGTTGTAGTTAGCTTGTGCTCTACACTTTTTTGCCTATAGCAAGACGATTTTCTGTTATGTAATGTTTTGTTGTGCAGTCAGTCTTGTGGGATTACGTGGACTTGTGCCTAGTCAAGTTTTGAGTCTGACTTATAGGTAATCGACACGACAGCCATGGGTTGGTTGGCTGGAGAGAAGCACAGTAAGCAACCAACCAACCCTTGAAAGAGTGGAAGATTCGGGCAATTCAATGACATTTTCTTTCCTTCATGGCAGTCAAAAGAGTGGAACCACCAAAGCAACCATCACTTCACATCACAGAGCAGGATTACATGAGCATCCACGAAATTACACATAATGGCTTCATACACTGGTGACCATGCTGCGTCCACCTTTGAAGCTCTCAGACTCTGGAACATTTTTTCTCTCACTCTGAGACCAAAGTAGTCAATTTTTCTATGGGGAAATGTCGTGCTGAACTCAAATAAAAATGATAGTCTGCAATGCAATGTACTGCACTGCAATCCACTTTGTATTTAATTCTCTAGTTGTTATATTCTAGTTGTTCCTTACTTCTCATATACATACACAAAATAGTCTTCCACTCGGCTATTATACAAACTAAAATGTCTATGAGTATGTAATCTTGACGAGAAAAGTACCATTGTTCCCCAGTGGGAAAGTGGCATTTTCCTTAACAAATGAGCATACACTTGATTCTTTTTTCCTTTACAATTCAATTAATTTTCAATCTGCTGAAGATCTCTCGTTAAAAAAACTTTTTCCATTCCCAACTACGGAAAAGCTATTAAATTGTTTTTTATTAGTTTAAATCTCTGGGATTAAATTGAATTTGGAACTGAAATTGTTTTTGTATTATACAATTATACTACTCTAACTTGCTCTTTTACAATGGGATAAAGCGTAATAACTCTGCTCTAAAACGAATAGGATTCGAAAATGGAATTTAATTTATGCTTCTCCTCCTCGCCTGAGTCACTCCCTTTTGTGAGAAGTTCTAGTGAGGAGTATAGTGTCATAGTTTTCAGCATCCATTCTACTATGTTTATATAACTTTTGAGTGTTTCACTTTCGAGTTCATCACATGACAGTGAAACAATTTGAATGTAAGCAAATGGAGATTTTGTTTTGAAAAAGAGTATTATAAAGTTCTGTTTAGAGTCATTTTAGATTTGACTACGCCCTTTATTCGGTGGCCCTTATTTGCAAAATCACAAGGGAAACGGAAAAGATTGTTAAGTAAAGTAGTCTTTTTTCCCAGTGGAAACAGAAAAACAGAATAGAGAGAGACCGAAGAACGCGAACAGTGAGCGGATTTGCCATTAGACGGGTTGTATTGTATTATTATACGGTCGTTTTGCCGAGTTTAATACGAACGAAACGGGTTTTACTTTCTAGAGCTAGGATTAGGCAAACAGCAAAGCTGGTCTGGGAAAAGGCCGTCCTGCACTGATTTGATTGTCTGAAATGGAAGGGGAACTCACAAGGCTAGTAACGGAACGCCTCTATCGATTCTAATTTTCGAGATTAGACAAACATTCCTTGTCCATTTGCCATTTGTATAGTTTGCAATTTCAGCGTTGCTTGGTGTTCAGTGTTCAGTTCTTACGAAGACAACAACTTTTTGGAACGACTAGTACGAGTATATATAATAGTAATGATATCCCCGCGCGAGTGCGGACACAATGGCCAAATCACATTGTGGCATTTTGTGACTTTGTCACAAACAACACATGTATCGTATCCAAAAGTCAGAGTCCTAATCCAACTTTGCGGATGGGTTGTTATTCCTAATCCGCAATGCGAGTAGAGTCATGCCATCGAAATTTTATTAGCAGAGTCGAGGGAGATTTTCTCTGTGTCTTCCTCTTGTGTTTGTCATTTCATTCCGAAATGGGACTACAGACGAGGCAACTAATGCAAATGTTCTGTTGTTTTAAGCAGCAATTTATTGGGCGGACGTGATACGCATTCCACCTTTTCTTTTCGTGGGTTTTGCTTTGGCTATGCTTTGTCTGCTATGACCAGGCCAAGATAACCATGTTTAGTTTGTTGTTCCCTATTAAAATTTGGGAACAATTTAATTTAATTTAATTCATTATAATGCGTTCATAATTCATTGTAAACAATACAATAAGTTGGTTAAAATCTTTTAATTAAATCAAATGAGCAGTGATCGTATAAGAAAAATGCAAGTTTATTAGAGCCATTTTTCTTTAAAGCCTTGGAGGTTGAAAATCAAGGGTGGTTCGTATCCTCATCAGTTTTCGCTTTGTGTGGCACTCAGCTCCACACTTGACTGTGACTTGGATGAAGCACACACCGTGCCAATTACACCTGAGCTGAAATGTGCACTCATTTAGTCTGACTGTTGTGTGATGGCTTGATTGTACAGCTTTCCAGAGGCGCATTTTCCCTGTCTAGTCCTTAATTAACCTGACGTGAGCAGAACTTCCTCCTTTATGTGCCTAACTAGCAATTAGTAATTATAAATATTCTCTCTCGTATCAATTCTCATCTGCTGATCTCGTAAAGTTGCACTTGGCCTCGGTCGCCGTCTCCTTGTCTGGACAAGTGAATGCATTATTATTATTATTACAACCGTCTCCTTCACCTCACTATGACTATAATACAGCGACGTCGACATTCACATTTCGTGTGGCTCTCACTCGCCCTGTCTTCCTCTCTATAGTACTTTCGGTCGTAGTAATTACGTCGTAGGCGTCCCCACTCCTTAATTACCTTCGAATAGGCCATACACGAATACAGTGTAGTGTAATGTGTAATACAAATCCATAAAAAAGAAAAGAAAAAAGTTACACAGTCATTATGAAGACCAAGGTTTATAAAAGCTTAGGGTTCATTAGAATTACAATTAAGGTGAGTGAGTGAGTATGGGGTTTTCCGCAAATGTGGAACTGAAGTAACTGAACTGCTCAACTGAAATTGTCCACCTGTCTTTTTCACATGAACGCGAAGATAATTTAGTTTTTTTGGTCAGCGTTGTTTACTATACGTTGTAAAGTATTTTGTGTCATCCAATAGCGTAGTATAATGTATTCTTATTTGTTTTACTTTTGGTACGATTACTTTTGAAAGGATTTTAATTTCGGTCTTACATAAAGTGTAACTTATTGGTTGTTTCTGTATGACCCGATGATGGAAGCTGCAACGCGTAAATGGTTGTAAGTTCTGTCAGAAGCTTTTCTTTGACTCGAGCCAATGGTCTGCGTCAGGGAAATTTGAGCTTGCGTTCGTCTCACCGAAATAAACTTTTGTCCAACTACAAGCAATTTATGCTCACGTACAAGCTGTAAATCATTTCAGAACCTCCTTCTTCCATCCTTTTCGGAACTTTTGTGTCCTTCTGACTCTACAGCTCTTGAGTTCTACCAGCACACACACACACACGTCTACACAAATAACATTATTTCCTCCGTTAGACCAGACCTCTTTATGCGCATAAAAAGAGTTTGTTGTACTTGGCTGTAGTTAGTTTCGGTTTTGCTCTCTCTTTTTTCCCCGCCTGACAAAATTCGGGAGAAAAGATTCCTTTTTTCAAGGTAGCATGTTTCGGATTATCGCAAGAAGACGGGCCATTTCAATGGGGCATGACAAAAAGGGAAACTGCGCCAGTTACAGTTTCTTACATTTTTTTCTTCTCTCCAAAAGTCATTTCCCCCTATTTGATTCTGGGTGGAGTACGAAAGTCGTATCGTCCTATGAACTTGGCTGCTTAGATACGCCACAACATTTTCTCTCAACTACTGGTTCTTTCTTGGCCGTAGAAGTACTCAATATATCGTCTCTGATAGCTTATATTGTTGTCCATGAATAAGTTCCTGATGGCTAACTGCCTGTCTTCTTGGGTCATTTAATCTCTTCAGAACTTTTCCAAATGGTCATTTTCTTTTAGTATTCATACAAAGCGAAACTGAAATGGGTTTTCAGCTTCTGTGTCCTTCCCTCTTTGAACAATAAGTTTTTCGAGTACGAAGTTACTTTTTTTGAAGAACACAAACTCAACTTGTTGAAAAGTCGGCATAAAGCAAGCTATCTAAGAACTTTTCCAACATTTTTATTATTTATTTGTCAACAAATGTGCAAAATGATACTGCCAACTAAGACTAGACGTATTAAATCATAACCTCAATGTAATGTGAGTCTCCTTCCAGACATTGTAAAAAGAGACAAGAGAGTCCATTTTACACATTTTAAGAATTAGACATAACGTTGACAGTTTGTAACGAAAGGTATGCGAGGTATACGATCTTGTACGAAAGGAAGGCAAACGACACAAAAAAATGGAGTAAAAAATGGAAGTGAACGGCAACCCAAGAGAAACTTGATCGTGAGGACAATAGAGATGTCACAACAGAAGTTCAATGTCTACTCTAAAGATTCATCAAGCACCCTTTTTTATGTGAGCTTCGCACTTTATCTTTACTTCTTGTGTGGAGGTTCCTTCGAAACTGCTTTGCTTTTGCTTGCTGCTCCCGTTGAAAGAAAAATATACTAAAATCTGTTATATGGCAAGTCGTAGAGTCCAACAAGCAAACAACAACGTCCGTTGAATCTATTGTGCTCACATGATCATACATTAAGACAGAAAACATGTTAGCTAGGCAATTTCAACTGTGCAATCCATTTAGAATTTACAAAGCGCTTGGTGTACAATACGAGACGTTGTTGGCAAGTCGTAAATAAAATTGTCGTTTCAGGCACTAAAGGGATTGTTGTCTCTTGGATGAGATGTCATTGGGATCATAATTGAATGGAATTTTTAGATCATTGGATATGAAAATGTACTGACAATTCACAATGTTTCACAGTTCCCATTGAAGTTTAAAGCAACGAAAAACTGTTTTGTTGAGTTGGCTAATGTGCTTAGAAAGAACCACTTTTAGGTTTTGGTTTTGAGTACGTGGTTAAAGTCACATTCCTATGAGAGAATTTTGCAAAAATTTGCAATTGATTTTTGCCGTTGATTACGCTGTTTTGTATGTTCGTTGAGGCATTTTTGAGCGTAAAAATTGAACATTGTTTGGAATGAGTTGAATGAAATGATCATTATTCGCAACGCGGTGAACCATGGAAAGTTTTTGCGAATTGATCTCAAAAAAACTGTGGGTTTTATAGAGTTTGATCAGACATCAGGTTGACGTTGGAGTATGTTCATGAGAAGATTGTTGTGTGTGAAAAATTCTTATGTTGCTAAAGAATTTGCAAATATCTTTCTACTTTAATAACATAGTAAAATATACAAGTAAGGACAAAGGAGGAGTCAAAAGATCGATGATGATGATGTTGTACGTAAAGTCGTCTATAAATTCATGGTGTACATAGAGTTTGATATTACGCTCCTACTATAGAAAAGAATTTGAGGAGCACCCATGTGAAAAGTAGTAAACGTTTTTCCTTGACGGTTTGAATGGTTATTCAAGTGCAAATTCGTGCACAATTTGTTGAACCCGATTGACAGAGAAACACCTGAGGATGAGATGTGATTTGTTTTGGCCATATTGGCGAGACCTCATAGCGCCTGTGGTTACGTGCACTTTGTGGTTAACGATTTCCTCTCAAGTGTTCGTAAAAAGTGGCTGTGACTGTGAAAGACGAAAAGGGTAAGAGAACTTGTATCCTTGCGCTTTTTTCTTCACTGCTACAATAAAAAGACACGTAGCGATCACAAAAACCACGTCCGGACGTGTGAAATTGTGAGAGGAATTGTTTATGCATGCTGTATCCACAATAAACTGTGACGAAATGGCTCATCGACCACGTAAAGTTCACAGCCACAGCGAGACAATGGGATGTTTCCACTGTCCAACCAATTTGCAAATCGTCATTCTTAAACTTGATTTACAACGTTGTTAAATTTACGTTTCCGGAAACGGAGAAAACATGTCGACTTTTGTTGTTCTTCTTATATATTTCATAGTTCATTGATTGTTTTTCTTACTCTGTTTCGTATTTATAAAAGTATATTCTTATATTGTATTTGTATAGTAATATGTTATGTATAAATGCAATGTTTCCTATCACAGTTAGGCAATTAATGGTACAGTACAGAAGGAATATATCTTATGTAATGTAACATAGACCACCCAATTTTGAAGTGTCATAGTCATTCATGTTACAAGCATAAATTGTCCATTGCGTGCATGTGACTAAAACACTTTTTAATCCCGTAAAGTACACGTAATTACAGAAAGTCTACGGCACACTGGCACACAGTGATGCGTCCTCATGTCATGAATTTCATTGCATCACGTTCTTAATGCGTTTAAGACGATGGTTGAAGCCTATCTTTGTGTCCCAAGGTCTCGGAAAACATGGACAATGACAAAATCTCACGTAAAGCGGGTCTCTTCACGCAACACAATAAGAGATGAGAATGTGCGTCCAGGACTTTTGTCACGTCTCCGAAATGGCCCTTTGATCCCACCAGAAACATTTTCTCAAGTCGTTTACATCTCATTGGACCTGTGTAACATTCAGAGAGAGAAACTACTTCCACCGCTCCCCTGCAACAACAATGGGTCAAGCCTTTTGAACATTTATGAAAGGGTAGGCAAGTCAGAGTCTAGAGAACCAAAAGCCATTCTGCATTAATAGGATGAATGGTGGAATGGCCAAAGGATCATCTTTCCAACGGGGAGTGGGAGGATTATTATTGTTACTATGAATCTCTTTTCACTGTTTGCTGGCTGTGTCCTATTAGACATTTTCCTTTGGTTGCCGCGTATCTTTGCATTTTGAACCGTGCTGTTCCGTCTTATCACTGGGAACCCTAAAGTTGAGTCGTTCTGACAACATTATGGTGCGTCAGTGTCAGTGGGGCTTCCCGGGAATATTTTTCCGCACTTGATGGGCTCCATGGCTCTATCTCATCATTAGGGGGTATTCATAGACTCACTGAATTCCTTAGAGTCGTCTTCTCTGCAACCAATGGGGTGTCAGGCTGCTTAACTCGCGTAATCTTCGGACAAGATGTGTGACAAAAGAGTGTAAGTATGTCTAATCTCCCTTTTGATGGCTATGTATGCTTTAACGAGACATTTTTTCTCGTGGATTTATGTCGTGCGACAATCACCCTTGCTGTCGAGTCGAGAACTTTTCCCTTCCAGCACTATCACGTTTTAACGATATTCTCAAGTTTTCGTACATGGTATCTTTAGTATGTTCTATGGTATCAAAAATAAGTTTGATAATGCTTTTTCGCTGTCGAATGAAATAGTGGCGTGGTTTATGGATTGGTTTAAACTTCGTATAAATGTATTGTTCAGTTGGGATCTGTAACTAATTAATTTATGATTGTTATTTCAGACTTAGATTGTTGGACAACAGGACCGAACGGCTGCCCTCGTCGCAGAGGACGTCAAACGTACACTCGTTTCCAGACATTGGAGCTAGAAAAGGAATTCCATTTTAATCATTACCTCACTCGTCGACGACGAATTGAGATTGCCCATGCACTTTGTCTGACTGAACGTCAAATTAAGATTTGGTTTCAAAACCGTCGAATGAAGCTAAAGAAGGAATTGCGAGCCGTGAAAGAGATCAACGAGCAAGCTCGTCGTGACCGGGAGGATCATGACAAAAAGCCAGATCGAGATTCTTCTAAGTCCGACTCTTCACGAGACCGGGATCGCGACAGCAGCAAGAACTCATCGTCCAAGGACAAGAACAGTTCCGGGGGAGGAAGTAAAGAACATTCAAACAGCACTTCTCTTCATCACTCTCAACATCACTCTGAGAACGGGAAAATGAGCTCAGGGCTAGGAGGCATGGGACTAGGACTTGGGCTCGGCAACGGAGACGCCCTGGCTGGTCTCGCCGGTCTTGGCGGGTTGGCCGGACTTGGTTCAAAAGGCTTGTCACCCGGATCCGACTCTCTCATGAAAGATGATCGCATTTCCCCTATAGATTCACCTTCGCCGAAGTAATCTGCAATCAGCAGGACGCTGCGTTTAACCTCATTCAGGTTTTGTGTATTTTACAAGAGAAGAAGATTTTGCAAAAATAAAACTCCTGTTGCTGTCAAAACAGAAAAGAAGTCGGCAAAGAAAACCGAAAAAGGCTTTTACAAAGTGAAACGAATGTATCCAAGCCTGTTTATTTGGGCTGCTAAACTCATTTACAACTGCTGTCGTTGTCGTCGTCAATATATACAAAAAATACCATTATACGTATGAAGAGAACTTGCATGTAGCTTTATGAACGTACACACTTTGAATCATATTATTATTTGTTCGTTGTTTCTTTTTAAGATAGTTTAATATTGTTATATTAATTATACTCATTGCGTCATTACTCATTATTAACAAATTTAACCATCAGTTTAGTATCAAGTCAAGGCTGCAGTTTAAAGAGCGAGTTGAAGAAATATTTGGTTATTGTCTTTTTAAAGCAGATTAATATAACGTAACTTAATACCTCAAAACATTCGTAATAGAGTGCCATTTTTTCAAGATCCAAAGTGAATCCTACTATAAATTTTCTTAAAAATTCCCAAGCCATAAAAATCAGTGAGCAAAGCACATTAACTATACCACTATACACAAAAACTCAAGGAGAAGTTTTGGTTTCTTGACTTGATACAAAAACTGCAAAATAATATTAATGATATTAATTATGAGAACCGTTTCGGTTTAAACATGCAACAACTGCCAAAAAACTAGATTCTCTATAATGTTAATTACTATTAATTACACTCAAAGACGAGCCACATTTTACCTTAAGATGACTTTACAATTGTGTCTTCATGATTACATAGTGTGTGAGTCATAAACTACTATGCACCAAGCAAAAAAATGAACCATGAGGATAAACGCAAAGGAGATCCCTTTTGCACCTCAACTGCAGAACTAATATACGTACGTCATGACCTCATAAAAATCAAAACTATAAACTTAAATACAACATAAGTGATTAATTTCAAGGATTTTTTAAAAATTGTCTAGTTAGTTATTGTAGTTTGGTATCTCGTAAATCTTAATGTAGTTTATTATACTGTTATACTCTCCAAACCAACTATCCCGTGTCAGTGTGCGTCTATAGGAATCTATATAAACTACTATAAAAATTGTAACTGTCACACAAAGCGCGTTCAATGTGTACTTGCCCTTCTTTGAATGTCTAATTAATAATTAAAACAGACAATTCCTGTACGGTCAGGCCAGATCAGATCAATCAGGTCAAACAATGCAAACATTGTGACTGCATGATATTATACGATCAAAAATGAAATGAATAATAATTATAAAATTGGATTGTTAATTTAACTGTCAACTTTTTGAATGTGGTAAAGTAATGTAGAATGCAATAATGTAGTAATTGCAAGAAAACATTAAGCTTCTTGGGTGGTTACCTTTCCTGTGTGGACACGGTCATGTCATTTGTTGACAATTATGTCATGTCCACATCAGTTAACGAATATACGTACTAGAGATAGTGAGATTTTTCGTGAAAAGAGATCTTTCCAAAAAGTGTGTTTTTTGGTGGGCTGAGAACATGACGCGTGATACGCAGAAAAAAATAGTAGTAAATTAACACTAACATGTACCGGTGTGCGTGTGTTATAGTCACAAAAAGAATGGATGTGAAAATTGTGAAAATTATTATAATAGGAAACCGGCTTTGTGCAAAAAGCTAAATAGTAATAAGTCTAAACAAGTGTCTGTAATCTAAGCCAAACGCGTGACTAGGAATGAAGACGACTTGGACATATTCGGCACATCAAAATCATACTATAAAAAGGTTTAGACGGGAAACCTTGTTTGAGATGGACACTTACGATATAATTAAGGAAGACGTAAATTAGTGGCCCAGATAAGACTTGCAAACTGCAATTGAGATTTGCATAGTGTGTGAATGTGTAGAAGAATGTAATCACACGCAAATGTGCCACGTAGAATAGTACTATTTCAATACAGCTTAATTAGATTTGTGTTGAAGGGGAATTTGATTATTAGATCTGACTTTGGTGTTGGTTTTTTTTCTTGGGTGTTTGTATTAGTATGTACGGACTCCTAAGCTTGTTTTTGTTGTCTTTGGCACAAACGGGCTAATTAGTTAATGAGCCATTCTGGGATAGCGCATCCTTGAGAACTACTGTAAATAACGATAGGAAAATTGAGTCACGTGAGAAAATTGTTTGATTCTCAGGTCAAGTTCCCTTTCAGTACTAAAACCGTGACCTTACAAAGAACACAAGCTCTGTTAGTATCATTCAATCAATTTAAAGACACTTTAATTTACAAATGCGTAATCTTGACCAGCTATGATCCCAGTAGCATTAGCCCAAAAAAGCAATGAAGTGCAATAAGCTTTACTTTCACTCGCATTTATATTAATCATTAAATGTTTCCTCCTATAGATTAGAAAAATATTCGAATTCCCTTGTGTCAAATTTGTAATTTTGTGAATCACTCATCAGTACTTATAGTTTTAGAATTTAGTTTTATTGTAGTGCATTTCGTTGAAACGTGGCCAAAGACTAGACATTTTTGACAATCGCACAACCAGCTGGATAATTTTTTCCTCTTTAAACAATCAGCACATTTATTCGTTCATTTAACCTTTTTGACCAGTGAATTTTTATTCATTGGCAGCGTGTCCCTTTCGTCTTTCAATCAATTAACCTAGCGTAATCTTTTGTATGGTGAATCTTTACGCTACACCTATTTAATTTGAAAGCGTAATTTTATGAATTCCATTTTCAACTCAATAGGTAAATAGGTAGCACATTTTCATTGGCATTGCATTGGCTTCTTGTGGATCAAATTGAAATTCTGGAATTAACAAACAAAAAAGTAAATATTCTTTCTATCGTAATTTCTTCTCCTAATCTTAGACTTCTTATTCTAATCCCAAAACGTGTGCGTGAGTGTGTTCAAAATCGAGTATACTATAGAATAGCAATAATCTCTTCAGTTTGTAATACTATTGAATGTCTTCAGCTTTTCTCATTAATCCTTCAATACGTTTTTCGACAAAGTCAGAAGCTACGTAAATCCTAAAATTTTTCACAATCTCAAAGAGCCTTTATTATTGTAATGGCACTTTGGCACTGTGCGTACTTCTATCTCCGGCATTCGAATGTGCTTAAAAAAAGTATAAACAGATTTCTGATAGTTCCACATGTCTTTACTCTGATGAGCAAAGTCCTCCATAAATAGCTCTGAAGAAGGAAATGGCACGTTCTCACCCGCCGTTTAGCTCCTATCATCCCAACTTCAATGAGAGTGAAAGAGTTATTGTTAATACATGGTCTATACAGTAGCCTATATATAGAAAACACTATTCAGGAAAGATGCGGTTCAAAAAAAGATTCAGAAAATTATTATGAGCAAAGCTTATGCATTATGTAGTTCGTATTAGAGTTAGAGTGCGAGTTGGTGAAATTGAAAGTTCTTCCTTGTATTAGAGAGAATGCTGTGCTTGGAGCTGAAAGTATTAAAAAAACTAGAGAGAAGCTTTCCTTGCCTCGTAAATTTTGTCATGTTTGAATCTTGCTGTCAAATACCTTACAAGTTGATTTCCGACGGCAACTGCGTCTGAGACTTTTAAACAGTTTACTCTTTTTTCTAACTTTTTTTTGCATTTGCATGTTCATGTCAATGATGGCCCAACAAAACACTGACTCCAGGACTTTCCCTATGATTTTACCTCTTTGACTGTATTATTGGCTTGTCAAATGACTACCGGCTTGTTAACTCTAATTATAAATTACGTTTGTTATAATAACCGTCACAAAAGAGTAAGGAACATGTACTGTATAAATTGTAAACGCCGAAAAGAAGTAAGCTTTAATATTTGTAGAAATGAGGTTGCTTAATGCAGTAAAGTTTGACTATATGGTGAACTAATCGTAATTAACTTATTGTAGCAAATACAAATCAGTGTGTGGTTGATCGCAATATTAGTAGTGTGTAGGAAAGTGTGACTTTGTCGTGTGCTGTTTTTTGTGACCCTGTAAGACCTCTCATATAACCGAATTACCAATGTATTTAAATACATTAGTTTTAAGTAAATGTGAGTAGTAATATTAGTACTAAATTACCCTCGCTGTGAAAAGGTTAGTGGTAGCGTATTTTAAGGTAAAACTTAACAAAAGAACCCTTATGTCAACAAAACGTACGTGTCTCAGCAGCCTTTAATGGAAACTCATTATACGTATTAAACTGGCGATAACACAACTCAAATTAAATATTAAGTATGAATTTATTATATTATGATATTAATGAATTTTTATTACAATAAGTGTAGTTGTAAGATTCATACTGTTCAAGTGTAGTATTACGTGTAAAATTCTTTTACCCAAACAATTTTTATATAAAAAAATATAAGCTTTTTTAGTTGAGACGTTGTGAGACAAAATGTTTGGAGAAAGCATCGTCTTTTGAAGCATTGTGTTGTTTTTTTTTTGTTTCTTTTGTTAAAAACTGAACGCATTTAAATAATGGCATATTATATTAATCATAACTGTAATTTGTAAATTAAGATTATATTGAGTAATGTCAATGCGAATTGTTGCTCGTTGTTTTCTTTTTGTTTATATTATTGGCACAATGGTTGTGTTTTGTGTTTGCGTGCCATTGTGGGACACGTCATGCAAAAAAAGAACAATCGTATTGCAAAAGCATGTTTTTTTCATCATATTAGAAGACCAGACGTTATCTGATTGGATAATTTCTGCAAAAATAAATTGTAATCATCTTCGGCGTATATAAATTCCTTGAAATAACGTTTTGCTACATGACATTGTGACTTGGTTTTGGTTTGAATTGAGTCTATCCAATGCTAATTTAGGACAAAATGTTTCCTAATTATAACCATAAGTAGGATTTGATATAAACTTCATTCATTGTTTTGTCAGGTCAGGTCAGAATCTCTCCAAATCCAAAAAATGATAAACCATTTATACGTACTAGGTTTAACACTGACGAGGTGCAGCCAGGGATAATGTGGAATACGTTTTAATCATTTATTATTTTTATTATATTATTCTTCGGCGTATATAAATTCCTTGAAATAACGTTTTGCTACATGACATTGTGACTTGGTTTTGGTTTGAATTGAGTCTATCCAATGCTAATTTAGGACAATATGTTTCCTAATTATAACCATAAGTAGGATTTGATATACACTTCATCCATTGTTTTGTCAGGTCAGGTCGGAATCTCTCCAAATCCAAAAAATGATAAACCATTTATACGTACTAGGTTTAACACTGACGAGGTGCAGCCAGGGATAATGTGGAATACGTTTTAATCATTTATTATTTTTATTATATTAATGTTATTGTACTATTGTAAGATATAAATTATACTGTAATTAAATTAGAGATTTTAAAACCTTCAACTTTGAATGATTAATTGCATTAAGGTAGTTAAGAACTTGTTAGGAGCACTATAAATGTTTACGTAGGAGTTCATCATTGTTTTACCTCCACGTAGTGTGGCAAGAATGTTGAATGAAACAGTTAGATAATGTTGATGAGTAAAATATAGTAATTAAACAAAACAAGTGTGCGTGTTTTGCAGTGTGTCAGTGTCATGTAGGATCATTTTTGTGACATGAAGTACTCTTGTAATAAATACATAGTGAAATAAAACTTGAAAAAAATATATGGGATTCTTTCATGTTTTATCCTCATTCATACACTATTTTATGATGCTGATGAGGAATTCAAGTGTTAGAAAATGCCTATAAAATTAGCAAGTTAGTCCTACTTCGTTAAATGAATACATGATTCCATACGTTACAAACTTACAATACGTTACGTTACGTCGATACTCGAATCTTAAAAAATTGGATGTGTTGCTACCTTTAGCTAATGTAGATTGAACTTCTTGGAAGATCGACTTTATGAACTAATGAAACTATATTAATATTGCTAATAATTTTAACTTCGAGCAATGGATGGGAACCAGGAAACCCAATAAAACCTAAATTCCATTATATCGAGCAGAATAAAGTGCAAAACTGCTAACATTTCATGTGTGGAAGCAAGCTCAAAAAAAGAACAAATGCATAGAAAAACTTTTTCACTTCTTTTCAATAAAACATCCATTATCCTTAATTTGTTTATTTTAATGAATAGTAAACCACCGTGTTTTATTGTATGTTGTGTTGTGTGTACGCGGATTCGTCACACGAGTAAAGACTCAAACGCTCAAAAGAGCGTAACAAAATGTCAAGTACGTCGTGTCAAGCACGTAATTCAAGTATGCAGACAATAACACGTCATTTACGAGCTCATAAAGAGCCATAAATGCTTTTATTGAACGTCATAAATCAGCCGTGAAAAACCTCAACTCCTTGTGGAGTGACGTGACTACATGGAGCAAGCAAACCAAACATAGACAAATCACTGGGGACATTTCGGAACTGTTTGATAACTCTCATTCCCCACATTCCGAATGGACGAACGAGGCAATTATTTATTGTCAAATAATTGCAGATAAGTTGAAAATGTTACATACTGCTCTGCACTGGGCACTTAATTTTTTATAGGTTTCCTTTCTTGTTCTCGAGAAAGATAGGCAAGTATACGCGAAAAAGTGGAAAGCTGAAAAAGCCCCATCTCTGTCTGTGTGAAGGCTACACGGCTCAGTTGGATTGCAGAGGACGAAGGACAGGGAGCCTCAGGATAAGAGATGAGGACGGAGGGTTGCGTAATCGTTTGTAAGTGAGAGAGCAATAATGGAAAGTGGATAGCGCAGAAGAGATTACGCCTTGGATCCATTATTGACCCGAGCTGGTGAGCCAATGGGAACTCAGCGATGGCTGTCTTGCATGCACATTATCGACCCTTTGCCTTTCCCTCTTTTCCCTGTCCTACTTCGCCCCTCTCTTCTCAAAAGCATCTTTACCAATAAATTTGTCAATGAACCACATTCATGCACCTTATTTGAATACTCTCAAAACTTCTTAATTTCTACAACAAAGAATAATATGAGTAATCAGCTTCGCATTCGCACCTGTATGCTTATTTGCAAAACAATAAACTCAATGTAATCAAAATGCATTTTTTGCATGCAAAGTTGCGTCATTTTTGCTCTCATTAAACTTTGATTTAGACCGCGTCACCGGAAATAGCCACAGTCATAGCACAGGTACCGTTATTTGTGACACAAATCATTTCCATTCGAGTCGAACTCTTGAAAGAATAAGATAAGAATAACCACACCACATCGAAATGCACACAACAAATGATACTCCAAAAATTAATCTTAGGAGAAAAATTTGATCTTATCTGTTCGTGCAGACTTTTTGAATGAACGGCGGTTTGTATTTGTTTTTAAAATTCAGAACGTAAAGTTAAAGCCTAAAATAAAAAATTCGTATGAAATTTTCATGTTATGAAAAAGGGGAGCAGCTTCGAGTTCATGTGAGTCAACGTCGAGCGGCGGCTGCTCAATGNGGGAGCAGCTTCGAGTTCATGTGAGTCAACGTCGAGCGGCGGCTGCTCAATGAACCTTCACATTGCGTAACACTGCGCCAGATGGGCGACAGGGGTTGCATCTCATGTATTTTCATGTGTTGTTTGGCGTTCGTTTCACCTCCAACTCCAACGTGGAATTGAATTGTGCTTATTTAATTTTAAAGTTAATTGGAAGCTCACGTTTCAAAAACTTGCATTTCAACTATAATAAGTAGTACAAATGTACAAACAATAAACCTTAGTGCATATTGTAGTATGATTAATGATTACCAATAGAATGAAATGAATTAAACAACGCTGGAAGTTGTAACATCGTAACTCGAAACGTTTCAATAAAACAAATTAAATAGATTTATTATAGTTGAAGACTTACCAGCTATTTTATTAGGATCCATTTGAATTAAAAACGAACAGGCAGAGCAGACAGACGAATGAACAGAACTTTATAGTTTAATCACTCGCTTTATATGGTTGGAAATTCTGAAATTCCGTAGACAAAGCGAAAATAAAACATTATTTAACGCAACGATTTTTATTGAACTGATACGATTTCAAAATTATTATTAATTTTGTTGTGGATGCTGCGTTTGAGAACTGTGTTCACCGAATTCAAGTTGAAACACAACTGACAGTGACAAAAATACACGATGACCCAATTCAATTCTTGTCAATTTTATGACATAAGGGCCACTCACGATGTTCCACCAAAAAGGATTCAAAGGGCCCTGTTATAAAAGGCTTGAAAGGTGACATTTCATTGCGTCAACTTTTTTTTAAAAAAAAGCATCATTGGATTATTCTGAAGGGACACTTTTTTTTAGAAGTTGGAGGAAAAGTGCAAGCAAACAAAAGGAGTAATAAACCCACAATTACAAGAAGAGTTGAGTTTATTACTGTCAGAGAAAGAGTGAAGGAGTTCCAATGGGTCATTTTTCTAGAAAAGAAAAGTTTCACTTTTTTCGGCATGCATGAGCACTGAAATCGGTTTAGGGCTATTTTGAGTAAAGAAGAAGAAGAGTGATTGTGACATTCGTCAATGATTCCAAGGTGCCATAAAAAAGTAAAAAAAGACGGACACAAATCCTTGTTCGAATAAAGTTGAAGCAGTTGAAGAGAAAACTGCAATCCTTCCTCTTGATTGTCTTTTTTTACGATGGGGCTTTTTATATCTATGCTCTCTTTGCTTTGAGGTATTTTTGGTTTGGTTTATAGAGTTTGGGCAGTTGAAAGAAAGATGACCAGAAAGTCACATCCTCTTCTTTTTTGGTGGTCAAGAAAACCTCGTCTGTTTATTTTAGAATATTCGAAGGGTTGTATTTTTAGAGCCCTTCACTGCTCAGCATTCCCTCAGTTCCTTGCCCTTCACACTTGACATTGCACATTACTATAATAAAAAATTCAGTAATCCCGTTAGAATGTGTAGGATGTTTAACTGTATAGGTACTGCAATACGAAGTTCCTCATTCATTCCCTACACTGGGGTTTTTGCTTTATTACAGCCGTAGTAGCTGTAGGTTTCCGTGTGTCATATGAATATTGGGGTCGTAAATACATAAACCTTAAGACTGAGTTCTTCATGCAATCATGCAGTTTATATTTGTATGTGTGTATGAGTAATAAAATGATTGAGACGTTTTTTGGGAGCGTGTCTCCAGTCTCCGTATCCCTTAGGACTTAGGACTCAGCCATGTGAAGGTCAAGTGTACGATGCGCTACGACACGCACGCATGCTAGTGTAATAAAAACTAAGGGATCACTTTCATTTTCAGAGAGAAAGACAAAGGCAAAGCATTCATCCCTTTTTGCAGACCCTTATTATGAGATGCACCGGTATGGAAGAGAATGAGCCAATGAAAAGGTTTTCTAACAAGATTTCCTTAAGAAGATTCAACGTAACGCAACATTGGATAATTTTGGTGGTAGTCCGGGCCAAGGAGTGAGGCGAGGACATGGGGAGGGAAAATCCCGGACAAGTAATTTGCATTTATCACAAGCCCGCACACATAATCCCAGCTGAGCTCCAAATCTTGACAGATTTATTTCAACTGACTTCCAGTCTCATTTTCGGAATTCGGATGAAACTCACTAGACTGTGGGAGGAAAAAGAGGAAAGCGTATCGTATAATAATAATACTCTTTCATTTCAACCGGAAGCATTCTTATAATTCAAATTCAAAACAATGTTTATTTAAAGATTTTGAATATTGTAGTAAAGACTAGAGAGATGAATTTGCCATTTTATAAGTTCTGCAGAGTTAAATTATTAATTTCATATTATGCTCTAACAAAAGCTCGGTATTTTTTCTCGATTGGTAACATAAGTTGAATTTTTTATTGTATAAGTATAATAAGTCAGTTCGCAAATACGAATTAGGAATTAAATATATATGTAGCATCATAGGTATATTCAAATTTGTTTTCATTTTTGCAAAATAACTCACACACCACGCCGAGAAGGGTAGGAAAGAGGCAAAGTGTTAATTCTCGTCTCACGTCTGTGTGCCTATATTTACGACGATACAAATGGGAGTTGGCAGACATTACGAGTGACTTGGCCGTAAAGTCCCACAGTTGGATTAAACGGATGAAAATTTCGTTCGAGTTTCTGGTCACACAACGCCCTGATGGCTCAGACCGGCGGATGTTCACAGATTATATATTACGGCATATTGCTCGTCTTTGCCTCCGTGACTTGAAGCCTTCTATACTCAATACACGAAGAAAAAACCCGAGAAAGTATATTTTTGAGTCGTGCACAGCATTCCCGCCTCGACGGTATTCGTTTCTGCTTTTTTCCAAAATCTATAGCAAAAGCAAAAGCCAATATTATTCTGCACACACACAATCCGCTCGTTAATGTCCGTTAACGTCTTGGCATAGTGATACAATACACACAAGAGGAAAAGACAGTTTCATTCCCGAAAGTTTGGAAGGAAACGGAAGGAAGGAACAGAATTTTTTACACTTGTGTGCTACGTGCGAGAATGTCAATTTTCGGTCGACAAAGTCACACAACACCGATGAATACAGAGGAGTGCATTGCTTTTACAACCGACTTCGGTGCATGGAGGCTGGGAAAGAACGATAATGTTATTTATGGTGAATAAGGACTAACGACTTTGCCCCAAACTGATCCATAGACACCACACAAATTGCACAACCTTTCTCCATTTCTTCCTCTGCCAAAGGATTTGGGACTCATGATTGATCATCCGCTTGAATGTCTTTGGATCTGGTAGCGGTTGGAAATGTCTCAAAAAATCTGGAACTGACTCAATAATCCTTTGATTAGCGGTGTTCAGTTTATTTCTTCATATCACGATTCGTGTTGTATAAAGAGAAAAAACCAAGTTTCTTCATCTTGCTTCTCGCTCTCCTCCTCCACATTCTCAGCAATAACCAAAGCCAGTCAGTCACCTGGTAAAATTTCATCATGTCTGTAATTTAATACGCATACGCATCTTGTAGAATTTGGTTTTATAAAATATTAGGTTGATAGTAATCATAAAAGTCTAGAAGAGTACTACTCATTCTTTTTCGGAACGTTGTTTTGCGTGGTAAAGCTTGCCTACCTAGTTTCTGTTCATATTACATTCTTTGTTATAGCGATGTAATGATTAAAGGTGAAGAGATTCAAATGGAAGACCCATTTCGTTCAAGGATTGGGTGCCGTTGAGACGTCTACAAATCCTCTTGAAATGCCCACACAGCACCTTCCCCATGATTTTCTCAAGTGGATTTGATTGGTGATGAATGCGTTGGACAGCCTGCGGCGAGGGTCCTTCGCATGCCAATGAAGACCTAGTTTTGGAACGTTCCTTCTACTCCATGCAGAGAATGAGTAAAAAGGCCCTTCGGGGAGATCTTCTTCCTCTTCTTCTAAGATTATAGGTTAGGTTCAGCGTTGAGAAAAGAGCACCCGGGACGAGAAGACGACTCGACTCGTCCTTTTTCATTCTTACTTATGGCGATCATCATGAACCTTCAAAGTTCAGTCGGCATCTTCTCTTCTCACAAAAGTCCCTTGAAAAAAAACAAGACAATGCCATGTAATCATTTATCTCATGCGCTTCTTCTTCTCGACCAGAAAGCTCACTTTTTCATACTTTAAATCACTACTACTAGCAGGGAGTACATTACAATTGCGTGTACACGCAGCAGACAGTCTCTTCTGACAACCAAGCAAGAAGCAAGATAGCAACTTTTTTGACTGTACTATGTATAGTTATATACGTAGTATGTAAAGTAGGCTCACGGTGGACTAAACGGAACGTGTAGCGGCTCAAAAAAGTCACAACTGTTTGAAAAAAAGCTCTTGGGCATTCGTGTCGTCTCATAAATTTACAGGTGTTCTCCCTTTCTCTTCTTGAAGGCTGCTGGGATACTAAATTTACTTTTTTGTCCAGTCTCAGAAACACTGAGAATTTTATCCGACTGAGCATTCCTATTAGTCTGTTTTTGTCTGTTTCACTGAATTCAAGACTATTGAAATTCAAAACAATAGACAATAACCGCAACACTAGCACTTTAGTGAAATGTAACAAACGGAAACCTCTCTCACAGAATTATAACTTTAGCACTAATGTTTACTTTTTAATATTTCCTAAATAACTTAATAATGCCGACGACGCAGAACTTGTATTGAGTTAAGGATGGACGCACTTCAACTTTATTATAATATTCTAATTCGCATTGTTATATAATATTATAAAGGGACAAGGACAAGGTAGAAGATGCATTTTAAGTTAGGATGGAGCACAGAAAGTGGCAAAGTACACACGTAATCCTTGAGAGGGTTGAAAATGCAAGAGGGTTTAGAGTGTGGGTTGCATAAGAGTATTAAAGCATGCGATATGCCAGCTCGTAAATAGTGTCATCACTAATTCTACATAATCTGCAGCAGAAGGAACATCCTCCCCTTCACATTTTGGTGCTGGAGACAAAGTTTCTTTTCGCCATTCCTTGAGACTCCACTTAATAACCCTTCTTCTCTCGTTTCCCTGTGGAAGGGACGAAGTAGACGCAAAAGAAGAAGAAAAAAGTTTTTTCGTAAAATATGAGGAGATAAACTTGGCCTAAAGTGTGAACTGACACTTTTCCCCACTCGCTGAGAAATGGTGATGGGAATTTTTTCACGCCAAAAATTTCCTCAGAGCGACTTTCCTCATTCCGTGTCACATCGGGAGACAATTTATTTTTGCAACTATCTCCCTCGCCCGGGCGGGCGCTCCTTGTATAAAACCGCTAAGACCATGTCACAAATCTTTCGGTCGAGGGAATTAGTACATTTTTTCCTACAGACTATACGACGTTCCCACTATCCTCTTGTCCTCGTTTCCATACTGTACCGTCGTCGTGTCATCTGCACCAATACTGGAAAGGAGACAACTTTTCTCCTCTCGCTTGCTCTCTCTTTTCTGCTTTTGTCCTTTTTGCTCTATCGTATCTCTCCGGGAGTCCGCCCCATGCAAAAGCTTGAATCCCGCCTGTCTCCGCAATCCACATAAATTCTCCTTATCTTCTTCTACCCGCCTATATGTTCCTCCTCGCTCTTCTCTACAACTTTCCGGGGATTGCATGGCATAAAGTCTCCCAAAAACGTTCCTTTTCCTACTTTTCACCGTGTGTTTTGCATCTTTGCGACACTTTCGTTCTTTTCGTTCATCTTCTACCCATTCTCTTGATATGAAGGAAACCAAGTGACAATATCACCGCATTATAGTACAACGTGAACCTTCCCATATACTTAGTATAGATGTACTATATGATTTCCCATACAATTCATTCTGTTGAATTAACACACAAGTATTGAGCAGGAACCTTCATATAAAACCGGAATTCTATTTCATAACCAAAGAGTACTATTGGACCTATAGACGTTTTGTCTACAGCGTAGACAAGGTCAGAGCGTGAACGACAGCAGTATTCATGTACTAAAGTAGGAAAAAGAAGACAGAAGACGATGAGAATGAGTCGACTGTCTGCATAACTGAAGCAACGTATAAAACATAAGGAATGGTTATAGCCTAGCGGTGGAGGAACGGAGAGAAGCGGTTCGACTGACTGCTCGCATATTTTGTGAGGATATCTGTCCTCAACATGCAAAGTCAACGACGCCCGAAAAGGTACCCAACTACCCGACAAAAGATCCGTAATGTCCGAAAAGAAGAAGTAGATTGCTTCTACATGCCGATGCGATATGATGACAAGGGCTGGGCAGTATGAAATAGCAAAAATAGAAGTCAGCGGAGTTTCCCTTGGACGGAGTGAAAAAAGCTTTTTTGAGAAGCGGGTGAGTCAGGAAGGAATGTGATGCGATGACATTCATTCCCTCAAAAGAAAAACGGGAGCACTTTGCCCCGTCCTCAGCGGAAGTATATATTCCTCTTAGCAACTCAGACGGGTCGACATCGACACACGGCGCAGAAATTGACTGTGTTCTCGTTCATTTCTCAAAAAATCGTCAAAATGCCTTTTTCCTATACATTTCACACAAAACTTTTTTCCAACCTGCAACCGTACAACGTACATTTCGTTTTCACATTTCAAAATTACATATGAGGAAATATTTTCTTTTGTGCAAAGCGTGATTTCGATATGATCCTGACTTTCTTTTCCCATGCATAGTGCACAAGGTCTATCACTTTGAATTTTTTGAAGAGGGAAAAAAATCTCACTGAAATAGGAGTGGAACGTGCACATACTCTGGTGGTAATGGATGTCATATTTTATACTTTCTTTTTCCGCTAGAGAGTAACTTCAATGCTCTGACTTTCTAAGATACTGTGCAGTGCACGCTCAGACACTTCCTTTTTGCAAAAATTTCTCTCATAACTCTAGTAGACGGAGCTTCGTATGCCGAGCCTATACGTGCTTCTTTTCTTTTCTACGCTTAATGGACCCAGACTGTACATTACGGAAAGGAAGGAGAAAGCATCGCCGCTGTTGCTGGAGAAAAGAATCGTTATTTCATTTCTCATCGCTTTGCCAAGTCTGCGAAGGAAAAAAAGTCGTGTGATGCGTCTTCTTTCCACTGGCGCTCTAACATAACTCAACCCTTTTTCGTTTCTTTTCCTGTTCATTCTCACTGGAACCGACTGAGCAAACGACCATGATCATAAATCGCGCCCGGGCACCGTCTGACGATTATTATTGCCATTGTTATTCGCCGGGGAGGCGCCACGCCCGTCCCGTCATTTCCGGGTTGAAGCCCTCTCTCAAGACTAAAAAATTATGTGTACTCGTACATTTTAAAAATAAATTGCTTCTCTCTTTTACATGCTAAAATTATAGTACTCAAGTACCCGTTTCCGGGCATTTTAATGATGCGTATCGTTGAGAATCATTCGGGAGCGTGGAGTCGGATACAAACTTTATTGCATCTTTTGTTTTTCAAATTAGCTACTCCATACAAATTACATAAGCACGCCTCGCCTCGTACTCGTTAGGCTTCTTGAATTAAATTGCTCAGAGTACCCCGTTCCAGCATTAGGTCGAGTATAGTACACAAATGATTTGGTCTCCCCATTGTTTGTATTGTTGGGCTTTCAAAAACCGTGCGAGATGCGTTAGAATAATAGAATGGATTTTATTCCATGGGTCTATTGAATTGGAGTGAAAATTTTCACTTGTAAATTGTGATGTTGTAATGTACTTTTACGATCAGTGACTGTATGCTCGCACAAGCTTACACGCAATAAATTTTGAAATTTTTAAAAGTCTATCGTCATCGTCCCATGACGTGAGATAACAAGTAACAATGGTTTTGCGTGACGTGAGACTTTGTGGCCTTGGACACTTGAGCGATTATGTATGGCAAGTGTAACGCGGTGTTAACGATGTGTCAAAAATTGGATTCCCGGGTTTTAAAAAAGGAGTAAATCATTGACAAGTTTGAGCGCTTGAGCCTTTTAAACGATAAGGACGACGTTGGGTCACGGAGGTCTCTTTTTGTTTGAAGAGCATGAGCCTCCAGTTTGTATAAAGAGAATGTGAATGTGGACTTTGAATACAGCCACAAAGATTAAGAGCCCATTTACTCAGTCATCCTGCTCAGCACAAAGTTCAATTGAAAGTTCACCAAGTTTTGTTTTGGGGTGGGAAATGCTTCATAAAACGTTGAGAGAATGGGCTCTTCAACTATCCCTTTACGATGGTGACGACGGCCATCAAGTAGCGACATGAATATTACTCCACGAGGTGAAAAGAGACGAGCAAATTGCCATAGCCTTCAGTCAGTAGGAAAAGACTATAACGAACGAAGAAGATGATGAAATTTTTTTTCGACTGTGTGTAACATGTACGTTTTTGACTTCAACATGTCTTTTTCGTCCCGCTTATAGGAAATGAAGAGGGTACTTTTGGCCCATTTTTACGATCAAGGCTTTACGGGATATACACGCATGAATGACAAATGTTTTTTTAATCCTGACAAAGTGTTATCTTAATGAGTAACTCGCCTATCTTTTACAAGGAAATAATAATTTGGAACGTCGTCCACTTCCCATTTTCTTTGGCTTGTACGTACTACTGTGGTGTGCTTTGAAATGGCCTGGTTAAACTTTACACTAAGAGTTTGGATGGGATACTAAAACAAGTCACTAAAAAAACAAAGAGTCGAGTCAAGTCAGGTCAGGAGGCAGTAAAAGCGGAGTAAAAGTAAAATAAAGTACAAAGTGCCCTTCAGACGAAGCGACGACAACCGACAACATTTTGTTTGTGGTCACACTGTTCCATTGGGACGAAAGTGTGAACGTAAACATTTACTAACAAAGTTATAAGAAAACACCAATCCACTGTACTTTATTTAAAAATTTTTGAAATTGCAATCAAATTGAAATTGTTTTAATAGAGTACACAACGTCTGTGTATGCTGCATTTCGATGCAGACAACTCTTTTAATATTTACTTAAAAATATGAATAAAATATTTGCTTAGATACCCAAGTCGGCGTGATGTCGTTTGCCAACTAACCAGTGTTGTTTTATAGACAAACAAGAAACAAAACAAAATTCTTCTTTCTATTGTCGTCTCATCATCTACATCTTCAACTCAGGTAGAATTATAAGAATTTTATCAGACACTTTTATCTGAGAAAACAAGATGCGACAGAGGAGAAGAGAAGCATGAGAGAACAGAGACAGGACGAGGGCAGGATACAAAAGAACAATTTTTGCTATAGGATGAAAATCTACACTTTTCCAAGTTCAAGGACTTTAATCACACGTAATGTAATGTACTAATGCCAGAGTCAGAGTTTAGATATGACTATGGAAAGTACTCATGGAAATGAGGCATGGAGCCACATAATCATGTGGGGATAATCGGAAAAGAAGACGAAAAAAAGTAAACAAACTGGTCATCTGCGCTGTGCTTATCCTTTTTGTCACTTGTCATGCCAAGTGTCACCTTGCGAACGAATGGTCCATCATGCTACTCCTCAAAAGCCATTACTGCAAAGTTCACAAATGCGCACTTGAACACACACGTACAGGACCTATCTTGATTACTGACTAACGAGACATTTGCATTACGTCTGACATATCACTTTCTGCCTCTGAATACAAAAGAATGAGAGACCAATTACCATTTGCTCTGCAGGATCTGCCATGGGACAAGCGAACAAGTGACACTGTCAGCTATCTCTTGGACAGAAATGAGTTAATGCACTGCCTTTGCAATTATTCACACTTCATTCCATCCTCTTTATTCTTCGCCTTTATGGTTATGATGGTCCTTCAAGAAGATGTAACGCACTGCTAACGTTTTTCTTTCCTTTTCCCAGCAGTTTCTTGTCAAAATGCAATACAAAATCAAACTGTACAATTTTTTGATTTTGCAATGCATTTAATTTGTCACGTTAAATACAAAGTATACCAGGTTTTTGAACACATTTAGGCAATAAACGAATAAACCGACTCACAACTTCAACGATCGACTTCCTACTAAAGTATGATCACACGGCATCACGGCACGTTGTCACCGGTTAAAGAATGAGGACAAAATTTTCTCATACCCAAAGGGGAAAAGGTACCAAAATCAGTGCCAGACTACTGAACTGACTGTCTGACCCTGTCGAACAAAAGAAGTCGTACCGTTATGGATTTTTATGCTATCTCTATTTCTGGAGACCTTTTTTTCTTAATGTGATCCTTTCTTTATGTCCTCTTCTCTGCGTCCGAAACTGCTGCTGGTCGCCAACGTAGAAAACACAAAGGGTCGGTCCGGATGAAGTCATCCTCGTTCTTAAATTAGGTCAAAAATCTTATGGATACCTGAAAAAAGTGATGGACAGAAAAAAGCTTAAGCCGCTGCTTTGCCGTCGTCGTTGGTTGGATTGTCTTGTCACCTTTTTATGACTTGTTCTCGTTCAAT
The DNA here is from genome assembly GCA_019776145.1 of Harlomillsia oculata. NCBI lineage: Eukaryota > Metazoa > Arthropoda > Collembola > Entomobryomorpha > Oncopoduridae > Harlomillsia > Harlomillsia oculata. Next base: position 5,439 of record JABASF010000495.1, on the reverse strand, counting down.
TGTGTGAACTCGTTTGACCTATATTTACCTTTCCCTTAAAGGGTCCATGAAAAAAAAAGTCAGTGGCTTGCTTCCAACTTCCCTTTTCTTTCTTTAGATCTCAAAATTTGTATATGCCCTGAAAACGTTACGCTTCTAACCTGTGTCACAAAATGTTTTATTTGGACGCCAATGTTTCTTCAAGGATAAGTGCCGTTCTCATTTTGCGTTTTGTCATAATATGAAGTTGGTCGTCTTGTGTTATTTGTGGCCACCATTAACTAATATACTTTATGTATATAATTTATTAAGAAGAAATTAATGCAAAATCATAGTGAACAGAGTGGAGTAAGATAAATACTGCAAAATGTGAATGTGAATACTATATAGTGAACGTGTGTGCAAAGGATTACGTCTTGAAATGCATATCAGATGTCGGCATCTTAATTAATTCCATTGCAATAGACTTGAGAGCAGGACGTCATGCCAGAGTCACTCTCTGAGTTAATTTACGAGTGCTTTAGTTCCATGTGAACGACCAGACGGATTGCTCCGATGAGACTTGAGGTATTTTGAATGCCACTGTAAATCTGCATCTCTGCAGGGGACCTCCCATCAAACCCGCACTAGACAGCACGTACGAATTAACCTTCATTTTGCTCAATATGCTCTTTCTTACATAAGAAGTTTCTTTGTTTTTAATTAGCTCCTCTTCATTAACAATTAACACACAACAAAATATAAAGCCAGTTATTCAAAGTGCAAATCAGAGTATTATTTATAAGTGAGTCTAAAAACCAACCAGTTCATTTAACGTTGAAAAAAATATGTTACAAAAAAGGTTAAGTTGTTAGGAAATAATTTCCTAAACAGTCGTGTGAACTTTTTTATTCACGGCCTGATTGCGATGATGCACTTTTTCGACCTTTTCAGTGAGAAATGAAGAATGAGAAACTCTCAGAAGAAGAAAATTCTATAGACTCATGATAGGATAAGGAAACGGAGAATCTGAGAAGCGTACAATGCGTAACATTCCTGTGTGCTGAGCAAGGGCAAAGTGGGATGGACTAATGGATTAGTGTTCCTAAGTTCTTATAGGCGTTGTTGCTGTTGTTTTCTGTGAAATAAACCATGCTGAAAGAGGCAGGTGGGTGCAACTCATGTGATAGACTGTGCAGAATGTCTATTGGCTGTAGGGCAGACAAAAATGCACCGACTTCAACTAACTCTGTGAAGAAAAGAGACGAAGTGATTCGTTTTCGTTTCATTTGTCTTGCGTTGATTCATGGAGCAGCGCCTTATTCCCTTTGGCAAAAGAGCAAAGTCTCAAAGACTTTGTTTGACGTCCACACTAATGTCCGACTCCTGCATGTAAATGACTGTGTAATGAGCCTAATGAGAAATACGAGCCGCAGCTTTCTTTCATGAGAAGGATTCATTACGTAAAGAATTTTTGGAGGAATAGACCAAAGAAATGTCTTGAATGTTTTCGTTTTCGTGGATCTGTCCGTCGTTGCGCGTTCTTGTCATTCAAGATTAGTGTGTTGTGCAACAACTTGTTACTACCATCTATAATACCGTACGTTTTTTTGAGTCGTATGCCGAATTGAAATATTGAGACAATTTTGAAAGTTTGATGTCATCAATGAGCAAAAATAAAGAATAATATGAAAGATTATGAATTCCACATTCCACAATTCCACTTCAATTGTAGGTACTATTTAGGAATACAATGGAAAGGAATACAAAGCAATGTGGATGAAATGAGCGCATAAAAGTAAATCCAGAAGTTGCTTCCCCACCCATTCGCCCTTGTTTTCCCGTTTAATTAACGACAATGTAGTGCAATTCAAGGGAGGAATCAAAGCAGTTTTTCCATGTTGGCTTCCCTTGTGCGTGTAATAGGAGATGGGCCATCGAGTCATCCTGTCTTGTGGATTTATCTCCTCGTGTTTCTCTTTCTCCCAACCTCAATGTGCTTTTAAGGAGTTGTGTCACAATCAAGGTGACCATTCCTATGCTAATGCAAGATTGGAAAAGGAGACTCTGTCCGTTTTAATTGACTTCCAAGCTATTTCCTCTCTTGTCCAGCCCTATCGTTCCATCCTATCGACACTGTCATCCCGCCAGCCTGCCAGTGTGTCTGCCTTTTTATAGTGTTTTTCCTTTTACCAGTACATTTTTAGCTTTGATTAAATGTGATCGATCTCCAATGTAAATAGTATACGTGCGTGTAGTCTTTTTCAATCAATACAAGAGATGGGACATTTGAATAATTCTTATGAATTATTCAAAAATGAGGGTTGCGTACTCTAGGTTTGGAAAGAAACCTAGGAATTTTTTGCATAGCATAGCTACTATGTTTTAAGTTTGTCTGTTTGGTTTATAGCTACTATATGAAACTTTGTGAGATGATGGTGACGACGACTGGAAACGAGGCAACTATGAAGATGAAGGAAAATAAGAAAAAGAGCAAGAAGAGAGGTTTTCGAGGAGGGAAAACCCTTTGTTGTAATTTCATACGAGAAGCCCATGCCCAACGAACACATTGTGCATCTAGTAAATTTTGGTCGAGGCGCGGCATCCACTCCCGGTCCGTGATTTTAATTCCTTGCCGTGTGATTTAGAACGGCAATCTTCTCCCGTTTTCAACTCTCTCTCTCCTCAGTTTTGAAGGGAACCACTCTTCTTTCCTACGAGGAAACAAGAGCACATTCCGTCTAATTAAAACGCGCTCCTTAATCGTCTCTTAAATTATTTCTTAATTAAACTTCACGAAATATTTATTTCATTGTCCGTATGCATGGCTGTTCCGTTCTGCTTATATTGTGTCTGCAGCCGAGGAAAAGTCTTTTTAACGTCTTTCAAGTCCTTAGTGCCATTTAGCTGTACGGCACACACAACCAAGCTTCGAAAAGGGTCGTGTCTTTTCTTAGACATTTGCATACGATGCTGTATAAGCAATAGCATTGGGCTATATCACGGACTTCCTAAACTGTATAGTATAGGCTTTCTTTTGCGAACTATGTAACCACTGCTTTGCCAAAGACTATACTCACGTCACATACAGAGTCTCTGTCTTTCATTAAGAAGTCCCACAGATTGTGTTCCGGAAAAGGCGGAATTCTGAGACATACCCAGGAACTTGCAACTGTATGGGCGATTAGGACAGAGTATTACTACTGATGCATGGAGACCGGGTCTATTATTACGCGTACAAAATTATTATTATTACTACGATTGCAATTTTGAGCCACCAACGAAGACGACAAGAGTCGAGTTCGTATATAAATTCACGAAAAGCCACACCGTCACAGCTAGCAGCATGGAGCAGCTCACAGCCGCCGCACGTTGTTGGCAAAAAGGTCGTGCACGTTTGCAATAGCATATTGCAATAATTTTTGGCAAACAGACTAGCGGGGTAATAGCATTTGTAACAGGAGTACAGTTCTTTGTTGAAGGAGCGTGTGTAGTCTCAAAAGAATGGAAGAAACGGTGAGGACGAGGACTTTGAGAGACCTGACTTGAACAATGTTTTCCTTGAAAATGATAATTACAGAATTTCACGTCGACATGACTCGCATTTTCTTCATAGTTCTGCAAGGAATACCGCAAAAGGACCATTAGACCCACGCCTTGAAGTTGTTTAGTACGACGGTTGGGAGAAATGGAATTTGAATTGCAGGCTCATTCGTCCCCATTAGTTGTTTGTTTGATTGGACGAAACAAAAGGCGGGTTGCTCTTTTCCTGACAGCCAACGAGCCAACACACGCTCGTTTGAAAAGGTTCGAAACAATTAAAATTAAGCTTGGTAGTGAAGCATGAGGAAACTTGTTAGCCAAAAGTTAAGAAAGGAGGCGTTTGTCGCAAGTCGCAACGCAAAGATACATTTTCTGGTTATGGAGTACTGTCGAAAATTCGGGACTGTGTCATTTTCACTGGAAAAGGGAATTTGATGTGACCATAAGTGCCTCGCACGGGTGCAAAGTCAACAATACATAAGACATTTAAGTAAAACCACAAGGAATGAGACTGACGAAGTAATGTAAAGTGAGAGGTTTTTGGTATATATACTAAACTGGTGCTCGCAGTTTGTTGTGAGAAAATTTTCAAAATGCTTTTGTACAATAGGAAACTGCAAGCAAGTAAAGTATAAAATGAAGATATTGGACATGAGGAAATTTCCACTGCGGGATTCGAGTCGATTTGGTAGTCTGAGGCGACCGCGAGAACCATTTGCCATTTGCCAACTTGTCTGCCTTTCTCTCCTTTTGGTTGCCAAAAGCGTCGGGTGTGGGATGTGATGAAGGGCTGGAACATGCACTGAATTTCATTTCAATTCCAATCCAAAAATATAGCCGCTCCAACTATAACTTTTGTCAGTGCAAGAGCTTCACAAAAAAACTTTCCAGCCTATTCTTTCCTTCCGCCAAAGTTTGTTCTGATCTCGATGAAGCGAGGAAAAGTAATCCAAAACCAGAATGGGCAGCGGAAGCTATACGTTTTTTTTCTTTTTTGGTTTATACTCTTGTAGCAAACGTAGTACAGAGGGGTTTCTTCCTCTATTCGCTATACATTCTGTGCATCTCCAGAGACTGTTTCAGAATGAAGAGAAAGAAGTTGGAAATTCGCAGTGGAGGGAGCAAACAAGAAGATATGGTCGGGACTCGGGAGGACACGAAAGTCTTCCAGTATCAAAACCAACAGAAACTATATAGTAAACAGTAGCGTATAAAAGTCTTTTCCGACAAGAAAAGGAAAAAAAGTCATAAGCTATAGTAAAGTAAGGACAAGGAAATTCACAAGGCTGCAGCAGTGGTAACGGTTTCGAGACAAAAAAAAGTCTGTAATACAAAAGCTGTTGTCTTTTTTCGTCTACCTTCGACTTTCAGTGTAGAAAAACGGAGAAAAACGATATTTGTCTCTTTCCAATCAGAAATGATGGGTCTCAGAGGATTTTGGACGACTTGTGTCTCACTCCCTTGTCCAAGGAAAGGAAAACAAGCACTGACTTTGAGGTGAAGGTGGAAGCAATTCACTAAAAACTACTACTCTCTTTCTATGATGTGTTCCTTTGCTTTACTTTTCCTAAAACTGCTTTACTGATCGACGACTATCCAGCAAACGGATTCCATTGTAACTTTATGAATTAAACCAAGCGAAATGAAAGCGAAAAGTCGGATTTTCTTAATTATAGGTTCATAACTGGTTGATTTTTTAAATCATTACGTATAATTTAATTTTGTATTATTTAAATAAGTAGCTCAGACTTTTCGAAGAAAGATTATTCAAATAGGTTGAAATAGTCGCTCTGACTTTACTATATAGATTCAATTTGCCACCGTCATGAAAATAAGGAACAGAAAACGCCCAATTTCAATTGCCTTTTAACACATTTCGTGCTCATAGTCATAGTCCGTCAAACTACAAATTGCACAAAAAACGAGTTGTGTCGGTGT